>JANHFX010000893.1:26330-68735 GCA_027560015.1 Chloroceryle amazona | reverse complement strand
GCCCTTACTATTCCCAAGATTTTTGCAGCAATTCAAGGTCAGATCACTTTGTTTACTTTTTAACCATTTTCTCTTCCCAAGTCTCATTTTAATGTGTAAAAAGTCAACAGCCCCCAGAGCTAGAGCAAAAGGAATGGGATTTTATTCAGTTGCACACATCATTAATTAAATTCTTATGCAAAACATGCTGGGCTTTTATTGCTAATTAGTTGAGCTGGCTAGAAGATGATTCAGGTGCCTGTTTAAACCTTCACCGGCTGAAAATGCAGACTTTTAAGCAAAACAAACAAACTTCAAGACAAAAATTTTCATCTGAACAGCGTTTCATTAAGATATCATCATATTCAGCATGCCAAGGTGGTCCTTCTTACACTATCTTCTACTGTAAAGCAGGCTGCAAACTGTCATCTAAGGGATCGGACTAAAGAAAAGCAGAGCCAGGCAACAGTTTTGGTGGGTGACAGTGATAAGCACATAAGATGTTCCTCCAGCAAATGCAGGAAGGCTTACACCTGCCTCTTCCTCCCTGCTTCAGAGCAGAGCAAACTTTCCTCACCCCTCCTCTGCTCTCCTGCACCTGGACACCACTGGAGCAACAGCCAGTGGACACCACTGAGCCACAGCACTGACCCTTTGTCATCTACTTCATCCCTTGCTCCTCAGCCAATGCCCCTTCTTGACCATGGGGGTCCATCTCAGGGTATGCTACAACACTGTGTCCCAGGAGGGAAACTGCCTTTCCCAGCCTGGCCTCAGCAGCATTGTGCTGCTCCTCGTCCCACGGTGCCTGGCACCACGAGGGCCACCCCTGCATCCAGGGGCTGACACACAGGCAGCCTGACTGCCCTGCAAGGAGCTTGGCGCAGACCATCACCCCACGATCTCACTCCAAGTCAGCTCTTGACCTGTTCTCCTGCTCCGAGGGATGCCTGCCATCACCCCCATCTCCAGCTGCCATGAAAATTGGTTGAGCATAATGTGAGTGGCTGCAAAATTAAATGGTGACCGCATCTGGCTGTATCAAAAAATTGATTTGCCCTGTTGATTTATTGTTAGGTTAACTGGAATTTGGCTGTGATGTGTATTACATTTCAAAACTCGGTGTGGGAAGGGAAGGGAAGGGAAGGGAAGGGAAGGGAAGGGAAGGGAAGGGAAGGGAAGGGAAGGGATGTCACAGTTAATGTCAACGGCTGATTTCTTTTTCCTGCTAGTAAATGTGTGTTGGCATGATGCTGAATACTGGCAAAGGTTTCTTTTCTATTTCAGCAATCAATACTGACGTAAAAGCCTGAAGCGTTAATATGCTGAAAACCCGCCTTGCAGAAGACTCAGTGATGTGTTGGCAACTCAATCATTCTGCATTTGTGTTTCAGCAATGTCAAACAGCAGCAGTTAAGCAGAAACCTGCTGGCAAATTGACAAACAACAGCCATGAAGCAATTAAGTGGCAATGCTGGAGAATTTTTCATTATGTATCCCGAAGAACAAAAGGAGGAGAAAACCCCCCAAAACATGCCTGTTTCCAATAAATTCTCCCAGTAAAAAGCTTTGTAGAGAGTGAACTGCATGGATAGAGTAGGTCTTAAATTTTCAAACGTTATGGAAAAGAGACATTTTTCCAACATGCTTGAAAGCAGCACAAGCTTCAACATGGGTCAAAGTCTGCTAGCTTCTGTGTGCCATGCTTGATGAAGGAGCTCACTACTTAGAAAAAGGTCTGATGCTTGCCCGAAGTACAGGGCTGACGCCTACAAAACATGCTTTTCCTACTTCACACTATTTGGGAAAGGAAAACCAAAGCTTCCTCAGGCAACCAGTTTTTCTGAAGAGAGCAAACAGAGCCTGGGTGTCTAAGAGGAGTAAATATTCAGTTTCTGTGTTTGTACACAGCTAGGGAGGGTGTAAACCAAAACCAGCATCAAAGCCCCATGTGCTAAATCATCAGAGAAGCTGACCAGATTTTCCAGCTCACAAACACCCAGGAGGAAAATCCAAGACCATTCCTTAACAGCAATATATTGCATTATGTAAGAAATGAAAAATAAAATCAGAGGGGCAGTGCCTTCAGCTACTAACTAAACCTGGGCAGAAATGCTATGATACAACACTTCTCCCAAGCCAAGTTTGTGTTCAGATTCCTGAAATTCAAGAAACTCTTGAGGCTCAAGCTACAACTCCTCTCTGCAACAGCAGAGCAGAAGATTGGTTTTCCACAGTATGAAAGCCACATTAATGCTGAAGGGTAATTTCCTTTGCCCAAGCTCTTGCCTTGTGCAGCTCAAGCTGTGAGTAGAAATCCCAGCAGGAAAATCTCAGCCTCTTTGCTGCAAGGGCTTCCCCTGAGCACGGGGATCCCCTGCCAAGAGGCAGGTGTGATGCTGCCCACCCCAAGGGGCAGCATCCTCACCTGACTCCTCTTTCAGGGGGATGAAGGGATGAAAAAATCAGGGAAATGCAAAAGGTGGAGGAGTACTTAACTCGTCCTTCCTTCCGCTTCATGGGTCTTGTTCAGAATCTGAGTTAGAGGTGAAGCAGGGATGGATGAAGCCAAGCTGCCTCAGAACCGCTGCTGGAACAGTCTGATAAGAGCACTGCTAGGGACAGTATTTTTGTTTGGTTGTTTTTTTTTCAGACTGTACTTAGGTCATTTTAGCAAAACACACTGGCATGTTGGAACTTTTCAAATTTCTCTAAAAGCACCCTGTCCCCCAACCTCCAAATACAGACCTGAAGAGTCTGTTCCTATCGATGAAAGAATGAATACAAGAATGAATTTAGCTCCTTCATGAGGTACTATCAAATGTAAACGTCCAAAGCAAATCAAAAGTCAGTAAAGAAGAAAAGACAGACAGGAAAAAGTAATGAAAAACATGAACATCTCCAGTGGTAAACTATAATTAAACAGAAGCTACTACTATAGAGCATAAATAATAATTAAAACATATATTGTTAATTTTTTGCTTCATTACTCTGAAGCATCACACATTACTCTGAATCTCCCAGTCTATGCAGGCAAAGAGTTGGTGGCAATGTATGGGGATACATCTTCCAGCTAGCAAGAAGCTCCCCAGGAGCATGCTGGGCAACACTTCAGCATATGGTTTCCTGCCATCCGTAACAGCTTCACAGAAATCACAGCAGCTGTGCTGGAGAGGACAGGGGTTGTGTGGTGGAGCATCCATCAGCAGGACTGGTGAGCAGCAGACAGGCTGCTCCCTGTTATTAGCACCCGCATCTTGTCATCAAAAGTACCCATTCAAATCAGCTGAGAGCAAATTAAATCATGAGTGTGGAATGCCTGCCCGGACCCCTCTGCACTACAAGCGTCTCAGTCACGGTGACAATGACAGCGATGTCTGCTGTGCTTGGCAAGGGCCTCAGCTGGAAGTGGTCTTGGTTTAAAATCTTTCAAGAGCAGCACATTTCACTTAAATCAATAGTGGTGCTCAAAACACTTCTCTTATTAGTCAGCCCTAGGAAGCAAGAGATAGTATTTGTAAATGCAATGATCTGAAGAAACAAGAGGATGGGGCAAACTTTATCCACTGCAGTTATAACAAATGTATACCACCATAAGACCTGTGACCTGCAGGGTTTTTAGCAGCTTCTGTCCTCAAGAGGAACTTTCAGGATGACAGGTCATAAATCATCATTATATCTCACAGCAAAAATTTGTAAAAAGTGGTTTGGCTTCCGTGGAAGATGTTTGTGTTCTCTACGGCCATTCAGAAGCACTATCACCACACGCTCACCTGGCCTGACAGATCATGGCAGTGACACTGCAGCATTTGCTTTCAGAGAAAGCCAGTAATAGGAAAATTAATCACAAAGAAGCTAATTTTGCACTAAGTAACAAAGAGAAAAACCAACCATGTACTATCAGTCAGCTCTTTGTGAACCATCAGTAAAAGCCTGAAAAAACAGTTTGCAGATACAACCTTTTCATAATCAACTTCGAGAATAAAAGTAGCTAAACCGACAACAAAAACAGCACCATGACAAATGAAAACTGTACATAATCCTTTATACACCCTAGCAAGTGTCATGCTTATTTACAGTACCATATAAGTAGTAATTAATCTCAATAAAAAGAAAGCTTCTTAACCAGAGCTCTACTGTTTTAACTAAGGACTTGGATGTAGTGGTTATGCCCTGAACCTGGCTGACGGTGCTGCAGAGGGCTGCCATCCTTCTGACACCCAAGGGAACGCACAGACAATACGCACTCGAGTTGTGAACAGCTCCTACCTGGAGCAGGAGGTGAAATGCTTCTCCAAAACTGTTTTGAGATGCTAGGACATCTTGGGAACACCTCTACACATTCCCAAGAGGTGGTCTTTAGGCATGGAGAGGAAGTGCCCAAACAGCTTAGGAGCCTATCTGCCATTTCCAGAAGTGACTTTTGCAATTAGCATGAAGATACCACAGGAATCCCTCAGCAGACAGAGGCAAAGCAAAGGCGAGCAGGTACAGCATTGTTATAGCCCATCCATGTTGCTCCCCAGAGAATGGGGTACAATGACAGTCATCACCCTAGAACAGCAATGGATGGTGTTATTCTTCTTCAACAATGGGCGAAAGGAGCACAAACTGCTCTTTAAAGAATGTCTCCCCAGGTTATTTTGTAGTTTATAGGGCAAACAGGCCCAACCTGCATTTTACCTTACAAGGACCATCTTTGTACATGCTGAGATTAAAGAATATTTCAAACTTTCCCTTGGCAAATGCAGTTGATGTGTGCAGCACAACTGAGGCAGAAACAGCAGGCTTTGCACCACACAGCTTGTCACATAGGTATGTTTGGGATTCTCCACTTTACCAAAATGAGAGCTCAGATTTACAGTCCAACATCAGTTCTCTTAGGAAGTTGAAAAACTTGAATGCAAGAACATCCCACGCTGAGCTCATCCGATCTCGTAATCGCAGCTAAAATAGCTTCACACCTTCTGCACATCTCATGCTGCTTCAGCCTGTCACTCAGTAACTATCAATATTTACACATTCAAAGATCTCTTTTTTTCCTAGTAACACGTTGTTAAAAATGAAGTGTTCTCAAACTACATGCACTCCTATTAAACAACACGTGATTTTCAGGGTCAGATTGGATTTCTAGCAGTGAATTCACAGCTATTGCTGCCCAGAGAATCAGTGGGTAACATCAGCCAGCTGTTTAAGCGTGTCATGACAAAGTCCCTCATGTTCTGCAAAACCCAAAAGCATCCAGACTTTCTGCTCTTTAATAAGTGGTACTGTCAACAGACTGCTGGCATTGTAGGTCAAATTCTGATTTCAATTAAAACAATTTAATCCAGTTAATCTTGATGAAGCAGCATGGATGTATAGAAAATTCCTACATAATATAGAGCTTTATCTTACAAGTAATCTCCTCTGAAACAAAGCTGAATGGCTGGCGGCCTCTACCAAGGAAAATATGTAGGGATCTCCCATGGGGTGGCCACAGCCTTTTTCAAAGCCGAGGCATTCCCTCAGAATGTATCTGTCCTTCATCTTCAGACAGAAAACACTCACTGGATCCTAAGGGCCAAATTTTATCTTTATAATCCTGTGCAGGGGTCCTGGTGAAAGGCCCAGCTGCCAGCACAGACCTTTCAAAGCAGAAGCTGGTCTACAAAATGTCCCAACCAATAGCTGAGAGGACTTCTAACCTGAGTATGCAATGTGGCTTCACGAGAAACCACCAGACAAAATATGCCTCAACTGACTGCCTTGCAAAGGCAAGGGCCACAAGTCACATGCTGAGTCAGGGCTTCAGGACCTGGTGGTGGGTTAACACAGAAGAAAACAAGTAACAGAAAAAAACCCAAACATCTGCTGCTGCAGCTTAAATGGGCAATCTCACTGCAGTGTGCTACTTGAGCACTTCAAGGAGGAAAGATGGCAAAGTTGGCTACATTTAGTCTGCCACAGCCACGAATAGAGACGCTATAAAAAAACCATAGAAGCTCCCTTGAGGCTACAGAGAAGCACAAACCAGAACCTTGTATTCAAGGCACTATGGCAGTTATGTATTTAAGGTTGCCTTGTGTTCTCCATTCAAAGTGTGTCTTAAATCCTTTAAATAAACATTATATCTCTCACTGATTGCTCCCCAGATGACACCACTTCAGTCAGGACCACAACCTACTTTTCCCAGCCACCCGCCAGAACCTCATCCGTGCTCATTTTTTGGTAAAAGAAATGAGCTAAAGGTCAGCCCATTGTGCAATTTTGAGACCCTTATGTTTTTTTCAGGCTCCTGCACCTCTACAACAGCAGCATTTACAGCCCTGGAATTTTACACAATTATTTACACTGCAGGTCACAGCAAAACAAAAGAACATTTTAGGGGAGAATAGTAAAAAATATTGCATAAAAGCCCGTAACGTGAATCTCTGCTGTAACTACTTCATTTGATCTTTCCTGGTGGAAGCTGACAAAGCACAGGACAGCTTACATTTTCCAGTGGTGCCTTTGTAACTCTGCTACCCAGCCCAATACCTTTGGTTTGCTTTCCAGCCTTTCCACATCTTTCTTCTGGCTCCTCGCCTTGTGACTCAAGTGTTTACTTAGCAGAAACCTTCTCCCACCTCTGCCCCTGCTACAACTCATCAGAGCTGGGTTTCCTCCTGGCAGACACCAGGCAGGTCACAGCTTGGAGGTCCACCTCCCAGACCCTGCGTTGTCAGGACTTTTCCATTGGGATTTTTTTTCTCTCAGGTGGAACATAGGGAGGAGAGAGGAGCAAGGAATGGCTTGAAGATGAAGCTGTCCCAAAAATGGAGCAGGCAGCTGTATTTACCATCTGGCAAAGCTCCCAGAGCTTAACAGAGGGAGCCCCACTCTGACGAATCTTGCTGGGATTGCTAGCAATGGAGAAGAGACAAATTGATTTGATTATTTTTTTTAACATAAATAAATATGTACCTGGAAAATTTTTCTCATCTCTGCCTCCCTTCTTTCGTGCAAATTTTAACTTAAAAGTTGCAAAAAAGCTTCTCCCATTATTTCAATTACAGAGAATCGAGAAAATCAGGGACTGAAACAACACAAGTCACTTTGGCAGCTTCGATTCACAGGCTTCAGCACCCAAGTAAAACAACCCAGAAAAAAATAAAAATTAAGGCATTTCTTATTTTATCTTTCTGAGGTGGCAAGAGAGCTGTTCAAGGACCATGCTGAGATGATTCCATCATAGAGAAACCTACAGTTGCTGAGGAGCTGAGGAGTCTTTGAGGGTGTCAGAACATTGCAAGGTTTGAAGAGTGAAGTGGGGATGGTTTTATAGGGTGGTGAGCAGGGTCACTGCCAGAATTTCCTGGGAGTATGGGAGAGGTAGTGGGAAGAAAAATGATCATGAAGACCCTTTGATATGGGAATGGAATGAAAAAGAGCCTGCCTGTCTACCAGTGATGGTGGCAGGGTGGCCTGTAAACTGAGATGGGTGAATGGGTGAAGGATAAGTAATTTTTACTTGTGATGGAGAGAAGAATCTGAAATTCCTATTTAAACCCTAACTCTTGTGCCAAAGGTAGCGTTTGATTTGTCTGCACTACTTTTACTGTATACTTTATGATAAATAAGTGCAGTGCCTAGGAATGTTGTATCTTCCACACTACATGGGACCACCGAGGAGAGCCCTGCATTGTAAAACTGGAAAGAGAGCCTCTACTTTCTCCTTGTTCAATGTTGTCATAAGGCAGCTTTAAAAAACGTACTCTGGAAGAACTTTCTGAGGTGGTACTAATAGTTTTGTAAATGCTATATTACCTGAACTGTGCCTTCCCTGAACTGACAGGGTGTTTGATAAATGCACCGTGGGCTGCATACACAGCAGAGCTAAAGAACGTGTTTCCTCTGTAGCTCAGTTGTAAACTTCAATAGGTGGATAAATTCCCATGTCACTAGAGAATATTTACAACTGAAACTTATTTATCAGCAGCGTGCCCTCACCAACAGCCCACACAAATCCTGTTACACAAAAACGGCTATGGCTCTTTTCTCATTGCTACATGAACATCGGAGAAGTTTCTTTTGCACCGGGACAGGCTTTATAGCCAGCAAGATGAAACTGCATTAGGAGATGCTAATGTTGAAATATTCTTGGCTCAAACTATCAGCCTGAGAGGAGTTAGATCATCCACATCTGTGCTGTGTGAGCAGCCCTCTCATCCGTTCACTGTCAGGGACCTTCTCAAGTGAGTGCATGTCGGAATTGTCCATGTTCATGTTGTCTGAAGAAATGAACATGCTGACCTACTTGCCAGGAATTTAGAGAGATTATTTCCCTCCTGTTTTCCATGATTAGTAATATAAAAATATGTGGTTTTCATTAAAAATTAAAAATCCATATTTTTTAAATCACAGCATTTCAGCTCATTTATCAAAAGTGCCCCCGTGGTTGTTATTTGCACCAAAAGAGGACCTTCTTTTTTGTTATCCCTGCTTTCTCCTTGGGAGGACTGCAGGCTCCCTACCACCCTGCACCGTGCCTCCACTTTGTCCTCCCATCCCGGTCCCTCACCCCAAAATGACTCATTAGCTACAATTTACTGCCGTGCACTCTCCTCACAAGGATGATTAGAAATCCCTTTCAAGCCTCAAGTCCCTCTGACAGGCCAGATCAGCACCTTCCTGCACATTAGCTAGCTGACTGCCAGAAGGGCTTTCATCAGCTCTGATGAGTGCTGGGCAGTTGGAGGACAGGGCTGCCCTGTGCCTCCTGCAGCCTCCATGTACCAAAGAGGTCAAAGAGCATCTTGCTCTCCAACACTGTGTGTCCTCATCTCATCTGAAGTGGAAAAGGTCCCTGCCACCACGCAGGGCTCCCATTAGGAGCAGCACAACTTCTCCTCTGGCTGGAGCAAACCTCTGCACAGTTTGAAGTTAGGAGGCAACGGTAGTTGAAGCAGAAAAGGAAAACATCAAGGAAGATGCAAGGCTTCATAATGCAAATCACGCTTTTATGTCATTCTCCAAAATCCCCTTTGGGGAGAGCAAAGTTGATTATCTACAGAATATGGGTCAAAGTTATGCCTTAAGGATCTTCTGCTGCTTTGACTGCTTGCTGACATAATACAGGGCTCCTTGGTGTCTTTTCAGGTTAATGATTTCAAAGTCCTCTCCCTATGCAACATCATTATTATCATCATCATCATCATCCTACTACTAAAAAATTCATTTCCTGCACCCATTCCCAGGAGTTTCTCTCATGTCGAATTTAATTGATGCTTCCTCCTGCACTCTGAGGAATGATTAAAATGAATGCTACACATGTTTGGAAGCACCTCAGATTTCAAACTCTGCATGGTTTCTAATTAAAGCGACACACACAGGATGCTTGTGCTACATTTCACTCCTCTCTGTGGCTATTATTATTACATACATTTCAGCAGTAGTCAAAAGAATCTCCTCTGCCTCACATAATAGAATCCTGATTTAGACTGGATAATAACCAGTCATTGATCTGGGTGAAAAATGTCTTTAGGAAAGGAAGAAAAAAAAGAGAAGGCTTGAAATGTAACTAGCCCTCTGGCATAGATACTGATATTAATGACATAAGTGTTTGAATTTCTGACTAATGTGGATTATGTAGTACCCAATGTTAAGCACCTGTGCTAATGAAGTACAAGGAAAAAAATACCCCAAAATAAAATAACCAGCATAATCTGCAAGGATGTGTGAGTGATGAAGCAGCACCTCTGCTGTCTGTGTGTCAAGGTCTCTGCTGCTATAGCCAGCTCGCTTGTTTTGAGGATTTGCTCTTCTCCAAGGTGAAAAGCATCAAAGGACTTGCTCTGCTCTCAGTCATATACTGACATATTATTGATATATTTAACATATTATCTCTATTATCCATGGATGTGTTTCCACAGAGCATGTGCTCAGCTCCAGAGGTTTTGGGAGCTACAGCCCTGCATCAGTCATGCTGTAGAATACGGCCTTGGTGCATACCAACCTTTTAGCAAGGGGCAAACAGGACATGTGGGAGTAGTTTGTCATGCTCAGTGCCACTTGCAGCCCTTCCCTGCCCTGCCCTTCCCCTGGCTGCCCAGATATAGCTGGAGCTGGCTTCACAGCCAACTGTGGCTGATACTCAAGAGATTTTAGAGGAAAGGGCAGAGACAAGTGAGTCTCAGCACTGCTCCTACCTTTCCCTACACACAGACTCCCTCACAGATTTCTGGTCGCAGTGTGTCTTCGTGGTACATCGTTGATTCCTGGGCAAAACTGCCTGACTTTTGGAGATGTTGCTCAGCTTTACCTTCAGAAACCTCAGAGGAAGCCACAAGCACTGAAATCTTGCCCCAGCGAGTTACACATCTGCATCATCAGCACCTGCAGCCAACATTAACAAAGCTGCACAACAAAGCTACTACCTCTGCTTTTCTGTAAGAACATATGAGGCTGGAAACCACAAAGGGGAAAATATTTCACATCCATTGCTATTAATATAAAGCCAGCTAACGAACCCTACCTGGAAAAGCCGTGCAGTCATTTTGAAAACTGCAGCTACACCTCTCTAGATGCAGTGACCTTAAGGTTTTCCAAGGCTTGTTTCTGACTTTGCTTACATGAATATAAAGAATTTGAGAGCTCCCCCACTGACCATAACGAGAGTATTCCTGATTGTCACACTTGCTGCAGGACAGTCAAGTTCCATGGCAAGCGACAACAGGGGGAATGCTGGCAGCAATCCTATACTGAATTGAGTGCATCTTTTACCACCTAGTAATATTTAAAATATGGGATGCATTTGCTTTTTCAATGTCTTGTAAAATGCTACAGGTTATAAATAATTCAAACCAGTAATAATGGGATGCCTGGGCTTTTCTTTTTCAGCTTAAAGAAGGTAACTATCTAACTCGGTGAAATAAGCTGGTTTTACTGCAATGTTTCCACTTCTGATAAAGAAACTACTTACAATTAGAAATACTGCGTATTAGCAATAGAAAAAGACTTAACAACAAAGCAAAATAGTGCTGGTGTGCACATTTTTATTACTTCCTTGTCTTCTGTATGGTTTCAAAAACCTTTAGAAGAGAATTGAACTCCTGTGCCTTTACCCTGGACTAACGCAATAATCACTGGGATACTGTCTAAGACAGGAGCACTGGCTTCTCCTCTGGCTGTGCTATACAACTAAAGAATCTTCTGCTTTGCAAAGGCAGATTTCAGACACTTAATTACAGGGGAAGATTAGGGCATATGTCTCAAAAGGAAGAAGAGACTTTGGCCCGAGAGGGGCAAAAATAAGACATACTGCCATCACACTTAACAAGCAGCTAATTCAGCATGCTGGCTTCACCTCGCCATTCTTTCAGCAGGCTCACACTTTTGATACTTGCCTGTTTCAAAAACAGTGTATCCAGCAGGACTAGAGAAGTGACTGTCCTCCCCGTACTGCGCACTGGTGAGGCCACAGCTTGAGTACTGGGTTCAGTTTTGGGCGCCACAGGATAAGAAAGACATTGAGGCACCTGAGCAGGTATGGAGAAGGGCAACAAAGCTGGTGAAGGGTCATCAGAAATGTCTTATAAGGGAGCAACTGAGGGACCTGAAGTTGTTTAGTCTGAAGAAGAGGAGGCTGAGGGGAGATGTTATGCCTCTCAGCAAATACCTGAAAGGAGGTTGCAGTGAAGTGGGTGTTGGTCTCTTCTCTCAGGTGACTAGTGACAGAACAAGAGGAAATGGGCTTAAGTTCTGCCAGGAGTGGTTTAGGTTGGATATTAGGAACAATTTTTTTACTGAGATAGTGGTGAGGCATTGGAACAGGCTGCCCAGGGAGGCGGTGGAATCACCATCCCTGGAGATGTTGAAAAAATGTCTAGATGTGGCACTTCAGGACGTGGTTTAGTGTTCCTGATGATATTTAGTAGACGGTTGGACTTGATGATCTTGAAGGTTGTTTCCAATCTTAATTCTATGATATGATTCTATGACATGGTTCAGGCTCCCAGCCTGCCCTATCTCCTCTCATCGGATGATAAGCTTAGGTGACCGTTTCATGACAGTGGATTCTGGTATGGGAGACACTGGCAAAGCACGAGGAAAGTGTGCAGTTAAGTATTGCTTGGAAAAAATATAAATGTACCCTGAAAAAGACTACACCCTGTATTTCCATGACATCAAAACCAATTAAGCTTTGTTTCCCTGCTCATTAAGCCTAATTATTCCATCATACCACCTCCAAAAAGCTATTCATAGTTACATGTGCCATGTGACCTCAGCATATCTCTGAAGACTAAAGGTTTGCAAGTACATTTTGTGAAATAGCAGCAAGTGCTATGCAGTCAAGTGGTCTCTCTCTGAGATACTGCCCTTTGTGGAACTGCTGGAGAAAGATGCAACTTCCTTGCCTCTCTCAGCAATGGGACTTGGAAGAAAGAGCTTGAGAAAGAACTGGCCAAGGGTGTGGTGTTATGATATGAGCCCATCCTCTGTCCATCTTTGCTAGTTAATGTGTCTGTGGGTTGAGCTACTCAAGCTGACTCCTCAGGCTGTGAGACGAGCATAATGCACAAGGAAGGCAATGGGACTGCACACCCGATGGGAGGGCTCAGATGGGAGCAAGAACCTTTTTTCAGCAGCAGCCCCCAGATGGGCTCTGTAGGCTCAGCCCTACCCTAAAACCACAGCTTCAGTATGACAGTAAGTGATAGCTCCAAGTCTGAGAACGAGTGCTGGATCCCTCACTTGAGCAGATGGGAATTACTCTTCTGAATTTCAAAGGAAGGGAATTTCATTTCCATATGATGCCAGTGCTTTCTTTTCACCACCTCATCCCCCTTCCTGCCAGAACTTCAACTAAGGAATTGTCCACATCCTGGTTGGAATGTTTCTATGGAGTCAGAACTTGAAAGAATATGTCCGTGCTCAGAAATTATGCCTAAGTCCATTACAGCACAACAATAACTCAACTGCAATTGCCTAGTGGTACAGGCTGGAACAAAGCAAGCATGAGCAAATCCAGAATCTGGGCAAGTATGAGAAAAGTCAAAAAACGATGGACAGAGACCCCTTTGAAACCACTGGACTCTCACATGACTGCTGAGTCTAGTCCTCTGCAAACAAGAAATGTGGTAAAAGACCACATATTTCTCAGGTTGTCAGACTCTTTTCCATGTGCTTCAGTTCACCACAGGCAAGATGGAAAACCACTCATGAACTTAACACCGAGTAGGAATGACCAGAAGCTGTAATTTTCACATGGTAACTGAAGACAGCAGGAGAGAGCAGAAGCACTGCAGAAGTCCTGCTCCTTGTGAAGGAAAAGAGCTCAGCAAAGCTTGGAAAGAGGGCTTGCTCATCACATGACATAACACGTACCAAGAAAAATTAAAAAACACATCACCGAAGTACTTTGCAACCCAAGGGGAGGAGAAAGCTTCTTTCTGACCACAGCTTTAAAGACTGATGCAAGCCAGAGCACATGACAAGGGCACACCAAGCAGATACTTGGTATGACTCTGAACCCCCGCACACCCTAACCTGTTTACTAGCTCTGGATGTGGCCAACCCCCCGTTGAAGCTTTTTCACACAACCTATAGAAGTCCTGCAGCATGAGATGAAAGCAACGTAAGCATGATGCAGTGCAACAGTAGTTAAAAAATCCCGTTGGGCATATCAGTGTAAGAACTTAATGGTTCATACTTCTAGAGCACTAAACATGCCATTACCCCTGCACGAACCTGGTAACTGCTAAAAACCCCAGATAGGCAGGAGAACTGTTCACCTAGTGAGATCCTGTAGCTTCTAGATCAATGTCTTCTCACACAGGTAGGAAATGAGAAATTATGTGTTCAATAGTTGAAAAATACAAATTTCTCCATAGAACAAAAAGGGGAAAAAAAAATCATCAAACTCAGTTCTAAAACATCGCACTGAGAAGATGTCATCCTCTCAATTTAGTGCCCATTATAACAGTTGGCTTTTTTAACATGAAGATTGCAAGAAACCTTGCAAACTTACTTTCAGACCAGGAAATTTCAGAAGTCGTTGAAAGGTGCTGATGGCAGTGGAAAGACCCTGTAGCCTAAACTCTAGAAAACAATTTATTTGTATTAATAATGCCCAGAGGAAGTGACAGGAAATGCTGTCACCCATGTTACCCTTGAGCATGTATTGCACGAGAAGGGCAACAGCATCTTAAGATGTTCCCTACCACGTTTGCCAGCACGGACCTTGTTTGGGCAAATTATCAATCTCTGCATCTCCTCTGAACTCCCATCATTATGAGTAAGCACACCCCCCCATTGTCTGACATGCATGCATTATCTACATGAATTAAACTAACTTGCATTTGTACTTCGAGCAGCTGGTCTGAAATAGACTCCAGAATAAAATAAAATTTAAAAAGTTGAAAAACCATATATGCAGCTGGGATTGCTTACGAGTGAAAAATGTGGTATCTTTATAGCCAACAGCATATGTATTCAGTACGCAGATCTACAAATATTGGATCCGCTGCCAAAATCATTGTTAAGCAAACTGGCTGACTCTCTGCATTTTTCTCATGAGCCAGAAGGAACCTGCTGAAGAGAATGAGACAGAGTACTTCACAAACATTGCAGATGATGGGTTTATGGTGTGCACAATGCAGTGACACCTAGCTAGACCCAGAGGAGTTGATAAGCCGTGCGGCATGGCACACTTCACACCAGGATACAAGCTCGGATCCTGGGGAGGTGCTGGAACCCTTGTGATGAGCCCAAATAGTGTGGTTATGCTGCAGCAAACTAGCCTGATGTGAGCAAGGTCAAGTACCTCCATAGAGAGCTGTGATGAGTGCTGTAGACACATCTACAAGTGACACCAAAATGAGATCCTATATTCAAAGGGATAAAGTGGCCTCCTGATGGGCTGAAGATGATACCCACAGCAGCCTCTTCCCCTGCCACACTTCCACAGAACATCTATATTGCTCAGTTAGGAAAATAATTTTAAAAATAATCAGTCTTCATTTATGTCTCTCTTCAAAATATTAACAAATGCTAAATTCTCCCCCTACTTATTTCAGATAATAGAATCTGTGTAATGAGGATCATTTTTAATAGAGCTTCTTTGTGTTTTTATCGAGGGCATATTTTTACCCAATGCATGGAGCTGACTTTGCACATATTCATTCTGCTATTTTAGCAGTAGGAGACTAGGTTAACACACCAGTCATTCACTCCTGGAGATCTGGCTTCAGTTCCTGGCCTACATGACAAGTGATAATGAGTTTGGTTATTGAATCTCCAGGGGATATTTGTTCACATTACTAAGCAACCGCATAATTTGGCAAGATGTGTTAAGTATGTGCTAAGGATAAGACCAGGGGCCAATTGCTCAAATGACTGACACAATGCAGCCTCCCTCACATAGCTGCACCAAACTCCTTTGTGCAGTTCTGCTGGAGGCCAGGAGAACTGTGCAGGTTTCTCAGCCTGTCTGGTTTAGTGTCTGGGCTTACACAGGCCAGTGCACAGCAGTGCAGGTACAATCTGGATCATGCAGATACAGAAAGAAACAACCTACATCCCTACTATCAAACTCAGCATGTAATTTAAGATCACTTTATCCTTGCTGCACCCAGGCCATAATAAAACACAATGCAAGCTGAAAATAATATTAGGATTTAAAAATAATAGTTATTTTTGTTTGTCATTGGCAGGCAGCTTGTCAGGGTTTGCATCTTAAAGCTTTTCTCTGCAAACACTATGTTTACGAAGTTTAATTTAAACAAAGTGAGAACTGAAACTCTTCCATGATCACAAAACTCCAATAACTAGTATGTTGGCCATTGAGAGTCCCAGTACCACTGCTGTGTCACATTGGCCAAGCATTTCAGGCTTGAGCTTCCTTAAAATGGGCAGACTGCTTATGCAACCAATGTGGTGAAAGTATTCATGTATCCTAAGGCTACTTCCAGGTGATCTTCTTTTGGATCTAGTCTACTTTTGGCACTAGTCTTTTGGTCCTAGCCCCAGCTTCAACAGGAGGAACGCACAAGTTTTTATAGATGCCCTTTAGATTGGTGACAAAACCATTGGGAGAGCAGATTGGGTCTATCAAGGATGACAGTTATGAGCATATAACTGCTATGATATTTTTAACAAGTATGGCAACCTCCTTTCCCTTTGTCTCTATATAATAGATCTGTGAGCTCTGAACTCATCTAAGGTGCAGGCCCATGCCAGGATTTGGGAAGAGAAAGCCAGACTTTGCCTTCTCTCAGCATTACAGTGGCACATACACAGCTGCTCCTGCACCTACGGACCTTGGAAACTTTGGTGTCAAATGCTGAGGTGCATAAGGAGATGCAGATACTCAAGGAATAAAGGTGTGCTTCATCACTTTCTGGGACTTTGGTGCCTACATATTTTAGGTAAGGGCAAAAAAAGCATTCTGGATCCTTCCCTTGATACATTGGAGTAGAATAAACTTTATTCATGGGCCACAGCCATCTGCTACAGATTAAGGTTCAAAAGGGGTTAACACTTCTAGTACATAGGAGATGCAGATGTCACATCATTGCCCAGTCGTATGACAAAAGTCAGAATTCATTAATAGCTTCTGCAGGAATTAAGGTTCAGCACCTGGCAGACATAAACCCATAGCAGAGAAGAAAAAAGAGAGGAGTGAGCCTGCTCCCATTCTAACAGGAACAACACTCATCATGGGGGTGGCTGGTAGCTGAGTAAATCTGGAACGGCTGCAAATCAGGAAATGACTTGTCAGCCAACTCCACATCTTTTTTTGGCACACAAGCCTCTTGGGGAGGATAGTGGCAGGAATGAAGCATTTATGTCTGATCATTTGGGAATTTTATGAATAAAGAGATAAAGTTCACTTGCTGTGAATCACAGAAAACCAGAAAACTCTCCCTTCCATGACAAAGAAAGTGTATGAATAAAACTTCATTGAAGAGATGCCGTGGTAGAGCGTGATGTTGCTCATAAACAAACGCCAGTAAGCCTATGCTCACCATGAGATGGAACATGAAGCCAACAATTAAAGAGCTCCTGTTTACATTGGAAATAATGCTACGGCACTGTTCCAGTTTTCACTGAAGATCTGGACAGTGACAACATCTGAGCCATCACGGGAAAGTGGATGTGAGAGTGATGTTTCATCTCATGCAGCAAGCTCAGAACAGCCAGGGGGGCCCTGTCCCCCAGAAGCTATGCTTGCTTTTCAGCAGTGCCCTGCCTCTGGAGCACAGGAGCCACTGTGCCAGCAGAAACTTTGAGTGCAGCACTGTGGGTGAGAAAGATGGTTACAACCTACCCAATTTGCCAGCCCATCTACAGAAACATTTGAGTCGTGTCAGAAATGACAGAGAAAACATTTGCTTTGATTTAGAGTGCCTGCCTTCTATTTAGGGGATGCCAGAGACTCCAAGAGTGTAAAAAAGCAGCCAAGTGAGGAAGGCATCTAATCTAGCGCCTGAATTTATTTTATACGTGTTTTTCTCTCTTCTCTCATAACACTCCACCTTGCTCAGATTATCTTTAAATCAGGTTCTGCTCCAGTCTAATGCAGTTCTTTGGAGTTGTATAAACCTGTCTGCTCAAATGCTCCACCCTCAGAAACACCATGCCAGCTTTAACTTCATCAAAACAACCATAAATCCTACATGTGCCAGAAAATGCTGCTGAAATGGCAAAGGAAGCCCCATTTTACAGGCCTTCTGCAGGGAGAATGAGCCTTGAATCCCAAATGAAGGCTTGTGAAAATCGAGTAAAACTTTAACTGCTTTTTGGTAATTGGAAGACTGTTAATATAAACACCACTTTTCTCATGCATGAAGCTATCCTTCCTCCTGCCAGACTCTCTTTTAAGGATGGTACCTTCACGTCTTAGAGCATTAAGGTGCATTTACCTCCTGCTAAAAAGCTCAACAAGAAAAAGACAGGAGAAATATGAATGGGCATCTAAGATGTGGGGCTGGGAGGCCGCTCAGGCCAGCATCTTCTCCTAGACACCATCAGCGAGGCGCAGCAGAAAGCATCCTACAGCTCTGCCAGGGCCTCAGACAAGCATCCCCAAGAAAAGCATGTCGCTCACCACAGCGTCCATCAGTCAGTAGATGCTTGACTAACAACAGAACGGCAACTGTCTCCAAAAGTAACGATGCCCCGACATCCCCAGGCAGACAGACCTTATTATCCACTGACAGCAATGTAAATCAAGCCTAAGCCACTGGTGAAATGGCAGCCCAGAGGAAATGAGAATCAAGAGCCATTTTACTCTTGGCCCATCAGATACTGAGATATTCGGGAATATGTTAACAAAAGGCCTCTTGACTCAAAAATCTGTCTCCGTGAAAAAGTTACGGCCTGATTCTATTTATGGCTTGAAGCACTGATGGTGTCAGTAGAGCTGGGGCAACTCACATCAACTGAGAAACTGGCCTTATACATTGAATATACCACGCCTGGACATCTCTGATGTGTGGAAACTCGCTGGAACGGCTGCTGCAGGTCAGCTTTCAGCTGAAGGAATTAAGCAACTCGGGAGGTCGGTAACAGGATATGGGAGCTCCCATCTCTGCTCTCGGCCACAGTTCAGCCCAGGTTTAGGCCAACCTTTGTGAGTGAATGGCTGTACCAAGAGAGGGACCCAGTTGATGAGTTGTGCTCCAGGCACACACGCTTCTGCACCCTGCCAGTAAAGCATGGTGCAGCTTGGTTATCTTGCCAAGGAGAAACTGATGGGAGTGCAGGTTAAGAGTCCCATCTGCCCCTCAGCAGATGGTGGGACACTGATGGGGTCTCTCTACCTAGGTGAGGTTGCAGACATTAGTTTTGAATATTATTAATTCAGTGTATTCTATCCAAATGAAAGCTGGAATTTTCAAGCAACTCCTAAGAGACAGAAATCTTCAGAAACATTTTTTTCAGGCAGCAAGATAAAATTCATTTTGTTGAAACAACTACTGCTAGACTAGAGACTTCAAAGGGAAAAACCCCTTTATAGTATTTCTGAATGTCACAAACACCCACCTAAGCCAAGAGAAGCAGGAATCTCCTAGCTTTGCCTCTAAACCCAGAGAAAATAATAAACATTGGAGATTAGCAGACCACTTTTGGTAGGATCTGTACAGTGCAGCAATGCTGTGGGAGGGCAGATGGGTTGCCTCACTGTATCCGTAGTGCCAGCTTAATGGGTCTAGGCATGTGTCTCCTCTTCCCTCCAGGGCTTTCAGAGATGCTGAGGAGTGGCCACAGCCCAACTGCTGCCTCCATGATCCAGATTTTCATAGAATGGTTTGGGTTGGAAAGGACTTTAAGGATCACCTAGTCCAATCCCCCTGCAGTAAGCAGGGACACCTTCCACTAGACCAGGTTGCTCAAAGCCTCATCCCACGTGCCTTTGAAGACTTCCAGGGAGGGGACATCCACAGCTTCTCTGGACAACCTCTTCCAATGTCTCACCATCCTCGCAGTGAAGAATTTCTTCCTTGTATCTAATCCAAATCTACCTTCTTTCACTTTAAAATCATTGCTCATCCTATCACTACACTCCCTGATAGAGAATCCTTCCCCATTTTTACTGTAGGCCCCCTTTAAATACTGGAAGGATCTTCCTGGAGCCTTCTCTTCTCCAAGCTGAATAACCCCAACTCTCTCAGCCTGTCCTCATAGGACAGGTGTTCCAGTCATGGAATACATCATCTTCATAGTCCTCCTCTGGACCTGCTCCAATAGGTCCATGTCTTTCTTATGCTGGGGGCCTCAGAGCTGGGCACAGCACTCCAGATGAGGTCTCACGAGAGCACAGTAGAGGAAGAGATTCCCCTCCCTCAACCTGCTGGCCATGCTCCTTTTGATGCAGCCCAGGATGCAATTCGCCTTATGGGCTGCAAACACACTTTGCTGGCTTATGTCCAGCTCTTCATCCACCAGTACCCCCAAGTCCTTTTCAGCTGGGCTCTCAATCCCTTTGTTTCCCCGACTGTATCTACACACATATATAAATACAATTTGGGATTATCTCAAGCCATGTGCAGGACCTTGCACCTGGCCTTTATTCGTGAGGTTACAAGGGTCCACCTCTCAAGCCTTTCTTGCTGGGAGAAGGAAGAGCCCCCTCTCACTTGCCGGCTGCTCAGGGCAATGCCATGCCTGCCACAGTGGCAACGGGTGCACAGTCCTGGGGAGGGAAGCTGTATCTGCCCCAGGCAGCTGGCAGAGGCCCCTCTGCAGCTGCAGAAGCGGGACTTGCCCCAACATAGTGAGGTAATGACACAGTTGGGGTCTGTTGAGTTTTGTAGCTGGAACAGGAATTTCTCTGGAATCTGTTACTGCTTATACATGTAAAAAAAGTAGTGTGCTTATACAATGCTGAGACTGAAGGCTTGCGCAGTGGGACTGATAATATAATACTCCTTCTGTGGCAGTGTCATTAAATAGAACTTTGCATAGAAGCCAAAGCAGAGTGCTGCACATCTCTCTCCCTGGCAAAATCCTTGCTGCCTGCATTTTTCTGTATTACTCATTACCACCAGGAGAATGATTTATTTTGAAATAGGAGGGAGAGGAGACACTTGGCACTGCAGCTTTGAAGACTTCCAGTCTTCTGTTCTGTAAAAAGTATTCCAGCAGAAATACCATAAAAAAAAAAAAGATTGCACATTAAAAGGAAGAATAAAAGGTTTTGTACAGCATGAATTCCAAGATGATTCACATCCTGTTCCCTCTTCCTCAGCATACATCCTTACAGTAGGGTGACATCTTCTGCAAAGAGTCTTTCCTTGATGGGGAAATTCACTGAGGAAGGTCAGTACAAGGTTTATGCAGAATGAAAGCTGCTTCCAGCCCCGTGTTATTAGTGTTAATGGGACTGACTGGTTAAAGAGAGGCAGTAGGTAACAATTGCTTATCACTCAGATAAAGGATGGAGGCACTCAATAAGATGGCAAATGCTGACATAAATTCTGAATACATGACACATATGACATCTGCAGAGGGGAGGGCATGAGAGAGTTGAGACAGCTGGATACTCCATGGTTTGAGATATGGGAAACTCTGCTTAATTAAGATGTACTGACCTCTTGTCAGGGCAGAAAAAGACTCTACCTTCCTGCAATATCTTGTCTCTATTTTAATGCAATTCCCTGAGGGGATTTTAAGCATGAGACATCTATCAGTTCCCCAGTGTCCTTTCATAAAGGTCCAAAAGAAGTATAATTCTTTGGCTGGCCCAATACAATAATGATTTTCAATCCTGGAAAAATAATGATCTTTAAACTCCCTGTATTTAGGTTTAATTTATATTAATTATTTTGACACCAAGTCATATGCCAGAAGGGACTTTGACACCAAATTTTGGAGGTAATAAACTTGGGGTAACCTGCAGATTTCTGATGGCTACCAATTATTCTCAACCTCTATGGTTATAGCTTCACCTTTCCGCTTTTCTAAATGTCTGAAGAAACCAAGCCTTTAACACGGAGATCTGAAAAATGCATCAGAGATGCCAAAGATATGCAGTGTTTTGTTCTCATTCTCTACAATGTGGCCACTAATGCTCAGTTATACAGGTCTTTGCTATCTCTTGGACTACCCGACCAACCCCTCATCTCACCTGCGGGCTTTTGCCTCTCCCACCCAACCAGCATTTCTACCACCAATACTTGTGCAGATTGGCATTGAGTTTTTCCCATTGTTATCTGCTTGATGGGCAGTTGTCAGTTTGCTGCTAACCCTTCCCTGGCTAAGCAGCCCCGGGAGACAGCTGAATTGGAGAAGTCTGCTACTGACCCATTAGTCAGGAATCAATCACAAGCTGCACGGTTCACCACTTATTAAAAGGACAACATCATTTGATCATGTACATGTAGGACAGCCAGTTAAATAGGACTGACAACCTGTTGCCACCCCACTACAAGGGAAGATGCCAGTGCTGACAATGTGACAGCTTTCCAGCGAGGCATCTGTGGGAATGGGGTGATGTGATGGTGAACAGGCTATTATGCCACACCACACTCCCAGAAAATCCCAGTGCAGAGCAGTTTAACTACTACAAACATGTTATGCACTTGTCTTCTTCCATTAGATCTTGTCTAATCTCATTAAGCTAACAACCTAACCAACAGCAATAAACCACTCACTCAACAAACACAGTGTAGCTCTAATTTGCATTATTAGGAGATACCCACCGGCCCCTCTGTGTTAGGAAGGTGCAGTCCTCCAGCTAGATCCCCTGTGGCAGCCGTCAGCAGTGCTGCCTGCACCCACTACCTCCAAGGCCAGGCTGGGCAGCTCCTGTTCCTCCAGGAGCCAAGCCAGAGGGATGCGCAGTTGTGCAAATAGCAGCTCTTCCAGAAGGGAAGAGGTACAACTTTCCTGTGCCCTGCTAATCCCAGTTGCCAGTAAGGTTGTCCAGCAGCAAAGCGTAGATCAATTGCATGCCCTGGGAGACTCTGGACTAGGGGACGAGTACTGTTAAGCATGCGCCTACAACTGGGAAAGCACCAAGCCTGCAAACACATTCTTCTCCTGGTCTGTGCCAGTAACGTCTTTTGCTGCCAGTGAGGCGCTGGCCCTCTTGTGCAGAGTTTTTACATTCTTTAAATATTGCCCAAGATTATATTTCTACATCCAAGAATGATAAAAATTGGCAACACACAGCAGATTTACTCAGTTTTATTCTTGTACCAACAGCAGTGAAAATCTGCCTCCATGCTTTACTATATGAAGCACCATTTGTGGAATTATTCATTAGCACTTCATTTACAAATCAGACTTTTAAAAAATTACTGGCAGGGTCTCTCTCTTTCAAATTCCAAAATTTAATAAAAGAAATTTCCTTTTCAGAGATCTGGGTATATAAAACCTAGCAATGTATTTAAATCTTTTTCATTTATGAACCATGGGTGTGCCATTGAGCACAGGTTTTATTTAGAAGGGAACATGAACATATGATTTTGAGCTCCCGTCACTTTTGAGCTCCCATCACTTTGCTAAATTGTTGTCCCAAGGAAGGAGGACTATTTTACTTCACCTTTCATAACTGGCTGGTCACCAGAACAACTGCTTCAGACAATTTGCTGCTCTCAGCTCCTTGGAGCACAGCCACAGGACTGGATATGTCCAGGTTCTGGTGCTAAAGAGCTAACAGGGGTTGGTGGAGACACCCTGGCCCTCCCCACCTCCTACCAGCCCTGGGGTTAATGCATCAGCTGAAACCTCAAGAAGGGTAATAGCTTGCTGAGATGATGTGATTTGACCACATGCCAAGCCCCCATGCCTCCTTATCCACTTGGAAACAGATTTGCACAATGTGCATTTTGCTTAGAAACAACTGAAAAGATTAATAAATGAGGAGATTGATTGTGCAAACTATTGCTCACATGAACGTTCCCCCAGCCAGTGCCAAGTCTCGTAAATCCATCAGGAGTCTCCAGGTTCTCAACTTTCCTAAGAAACCCAGTTCCTGGAGGCCAGTGGAGCCTCTCCGTCCTGCTCTGGTGAAGAGGAAAATCTATTGGGGGCCTTGATGCAGGCAAGTCCATCAGCCATTCCTCCCCACAGGGACAAGCACAAGCCAGTGGCAAATTCATCCTTTAATCCCATCTGGTGAGGGAAATGTATTTTTTAAAATGCAACTGTATTTTTACAAAGCAGGGTTTTAAAACCCACTTTCAGGGATAGGAGAACATAAAGCTTGTCTATGTAAAACTGTAGTGGTGAAACCTAACTGGTGATTTTCCTATTTCAATAGGAGAAGACATACTCAGCTTAAAATCAAATTACCTATCAGTGAATGCATTCACTGTACAAATGTATTCGGATGCCAGAAATAGATAAAAACCTCCAGCTACTCATCTGATGCTCTAGTCAAGAACTCACAATCACCTGGGAGATAAATATTGCTGTTTACTATTTATAGCTGTTAATAAGCCTCATCCCATGAAGTAAACAATTTTCATTTCCAGTCCAAAATGTTCTCTTTAGTGAAAGAGAAAGCATAATTTGATAATTCAAAACACACCAAAACCAGACAGAATTAGAGAGGCACGTATTTACTTCAGAAATTTCCTTCTCACAGGCTAATCCCCATCACTTCTCACCAGATATGACACTCCTGCATGTTTCAATTTACACGGCACATTTGCTCCGACAATTTATTAAATTAAATGGCAAAAGAAATAGGGGGAAGAGAGGCCTTATGAGGGAAGAGAGGTTTAGAACAGATCCAAAAGAAAGCACATTGGAAAACAAGATAATTGTGGCACTTCTGTAATCTGCTTCTGAAGCAACATAAATTTTAGACGTACCCTCTGATTTAACTTTTATGGGGTTTTTTTGTATTTAGTTAGTTAGGTTTTGGGGTTTTTTTTAATTTTTATGTTGTTTGGGTTTTTTTTAGGTATACCTAAAGTACAACAGCTGCAAGCAAAACCTGCTATTGTTATCTGGTGGATGGAAGGAGTACTTGATACCAGCATTTGAAGGGCTTCAGCACTTCACAGAGGGAACACTGAAGGCAAGGTTTGTACTTTACAGATCAACACCTCCTATCAGTGGTGCTTTTCAGGTGAGCACCACCAGTCTCTTCATGCTATGGCCTAAAATTATCATGACTGCCTCTGGGTTTCCTTGAAAGTAAAAGGAGTTTCCCTACCAAGTGAAGAAATGCTACCCAGCTTCTGCTTCCAAGTACTAAGTGCCTTGCTTTCCTATTAAGCTGCAGTTGTTTTACCACCAGGAAGGTGAAATGGGAAAATGTTCAAATTCAAAAAATCTGTCCCTATGTGGAACGGGGCCATGTACTGATTACGTTACAGGATCTGTCGTCTGCTGTGATATCAAATACGTGTGCAAGGAAGAAACCCAAGAAACGCTGCAGACCCTGGAGCAGCACACCCTGTGCACGCAACATGACTGGGCTATTGTTTAAGATCTGTTTTAGGGGATGAAAATATTTCTCTGGCAACGCTGTGAAGGTAAAAACAGTTCAAATTATCTGCTGTGTAAGCACTATTCACATGAATGAAATATGCCCAAGGACTAGGAATATTGTGGCAGACCTTTCCTAGCCGCGTTATCCATAGCACACTCTACAGTTTTAGACAGGAAACACTTTTTTTTTTTTCTCCTTTCTGTTTGTTTGCCTTGTTCTTCTCATTTCTACATCACACTACTCGTATCTGTTAGGCAGCTGGTTCTGTTGGGATGATAAAACTGACAATTTCAGAGCCACGTATCCTTGCCTGGAGAAGAAAGCAGCTTGCCTGTACTGCTCACAAGAAATTCAAGTATGAAGGCTCACCCATCAATATGGTCAAACCCCTTCTGGAAAGCACTATGGATACATGTTGTCACTTTCCGTTTGGAAACCTCGGTTCCAAAGAAATGGAAAGAATCCACCTGCGGGACATGCCAATTTCCTGACAGGGGCTCGTGAGATGCCCCATGCAGCATGGAGAGGCTGTGGCCCTTTTTAATAATGTTGGCAACAATGCTGGGCTAGCTCTAGTGAAATCACCACTTCTTCCTAAACACAAGACCATCAGCAGAGACAAAAAGTAAAAGCAAGGAGATAGAAGCAGGAATAAAGATGTCAGTACATAGAGTGAAGCACAACATCATGACACTGAAATAACCACTTTATAAACACCAAATTACTCAGGACTGTCTGAAAAATAGTTGGCTACATCAAACAACACCCTCACCAGCAACTCTTTGAACTTCCAACTTGTCCAGTTTCCTTCCTCTTCTATCCCAGTATCTAATCTGATGCACTGAAGGCATTTATAAATTAAACACCCATCAATAAGTACTACTAATTACTACTTTTCTGTGGAGATTTGGTGAGTCACATCCCTCATTGTCCTTTGCCATCACTACACACAAGTCAAGAAGGCAGGACGGGACAAGGGAGCACAATGGGCCAGCTCCTGCTCCAGTGAGTGCTCCCCTGTCCTGCCAGTCCTGCACTGCTGCAGGCACAGCACATCCCATAAACAGCGTGAGGAAGAACTCACATATACATGAGGGTAGAGGAAAAATACAAATAATAACTGAATGAAGGAGCGCTCTGCAGACAAGGGAAAAAACAAAAGTCCTCATCCCCTTCCTGGAGACATTGTTTGTACCAGACTGGAACAATAGCAAAGAGCCATTTTCCCAGGGAATAAAATTACCTCCTTATTCTGTAGATAACATTATAAGTCTGAAATAAAAAGGGTGTGGAGTTACCGCATCCACTCCAAAATTTAATCTACTGACAAAACTGTGTGTAAAACCAACACACTCAAATGAAATCAACTTCCTTTTTTTTAAATCCATCTGACTTGCTCTCACGAGCCATAATAAAAGAACGGTGAATGTTTTGGGACCCAAAATCTGAAATATTTCAAGATATCTAGAAACAGGAACTTTGAGTGATTCAAAGCCCACATACTAAACCAAGCATACTTCCTTTTATTCCAATTTAACATCAAAATACAACCTCTCCTGGCAGATCCTACCTGGAGGATCTTTGCCCTCTTAAGTCGCATTCCTGCTAATTGTCTGCTGAAAGCTGAATAAATATGTTTCAGGATAGCCAATGTGCTTTGAGGGTTTTGGCCGTTTGTTGATATGAAGGATCCAAATTTTCCTCCTTCCTGGTTTTTTTTTTTGGTTTTGCTGTGGTTTTGAGAAAGATTATGTTAATATTTTGAAAGCAATCCAAGCCTTTTTTTTTACTTGAGTAATTATTTCCACACCATTCAGTGCTTCCAGGTCTGGAAATATTTCCTGGGTTCCTCCTGATGATCATCTACCCCATATCATAAAAGGAAGTAAGCATGCCACATTTGTTTTTCAGTGACTGGGAGGTATATAGCTAGCAGTGGAATAAAATTACACCGAAGCCAGCCTTGGCTCTGTTTCAGTTTCAAAGTTATTTCTTACTTCCACACAGCATTAATTTCAGGATACAGCAAACACAATTGTCCTAATTTTGACATCTGACTCCAGGTTTTTAAATGTTGTTTTCATTCACACTGCAATAGATCTCTCTACGTTAAGGAAGCATTTACTACATATCTTCAACCAATCTGAGATTTAACCTCATAAAAATCTCCTTAAGGTGATGACCCTCACACTGATCCCTTTCCATCACAGTTGAATTTAAAATACTTCAGAGTATATACTGCTTAATTTTCCTACCGAATGAGGCATGGCCTGGAAAACCAGTTCTTTGTATGGGATGAATTTCCAGTATAAGTTTTGAACCATGTCACAGAAGTTTGAGAGAGGTGGGCAAGATCGAAACAATAAATAGACCTGCAGAATGCTGGGCACCCCCTGCAAAGAGGAAGAGCTGGCAGCTTTCTAATCACAGCAGGGTTGACTCATCTGTCCTCATTCATGGAAATAGGCTAATGCAATTGAAGGGAGCTTTACTAAGTAAGTGAGGTGCAGTTTGGTGTAAGGATGACAAGAATTAGCTCATCAGCTGGCCCAAAAACTCGTCTTTCTTGCTCAGACCTCCCCTAAAAGCTGTGCCTTAGCCCATACAACCGCATAGGGTGTTTTGCATTTCCATTTGGAAGTCAGGAGAGCCTCCCGCCAACTTCTGAAAGACAGAGCGAGCCAGGGCTCTGCAGTGTTTTAATTGGTTCACTTGGGAGCCACCCAGATTTGAATTCTGGATTTATGTTAATCACGAGCTGAAAATTCTCTTTATGCCAGAGAAGTCCTTATTCCACCCTCAGCATCATAGCAAGGAAATATACATGAATGCAATTAACATTTATGTTCTTTACTTGATTTGGAAAGTAAAAAAGTAAGCTCTGGCAGCTAGTGTAAAATTCACCACTTCTATTTTTATTTAAAGAAAAATTAAACAACTCAGGCTTTTGAAAAGTATCAGGCAAAGGCTATGTATACCCATCACTTCTCCTTTGTAGTCTCAGGTGCTACATGCAGATATTGGGAGGATAAAAAAAAAATCAATAAAAACCCAAAGGATTTTAAAAAATGCAGATCAACTTCCCCATTCCTGGGTTTAGCATCCCCTGACATTCCAAGAAGCTTTCATCTTGAAGAAAAGCAAGACTCAGCCAACTCTACCACATGCTTCCAAAGTTCACTGGAACGCTTTGGAAGAAAAAAGCTCTGCCTACGTCAGTGCATGTTGTGGAGCCATAGAAGCGGATTGGCAGTGGGACAGCTGGTACTGAGGACCTAAGGACTGTGCTGTAGGTGCTTTGTGAGCTTTACCTCCGATGAGGCTCCAGTCTGCGGCCAGGAACTAAAGGTCCAGTGCCAGCTAGAGTGCATTAGGTCTTCTGGACTGCATCTTCCTACTCACTTTCTGCTGAAAAGAATCAGATTTGTCTCCTCCGAGAATGTGCACAGAGCCAAACCACAGTTAAGTAGGATGCTTGGATGAGACACTCGAAACATACACTCCTGGTCTGAGCAATAACACCTAAGCAGACAAGCGCACAGTGGCCAGACAAATAAGATGGGTGGCATTTACTTCTGCCTCGGGAAACTTGACAGAACAAACTGCCACGTCTCTCTAGCCCTCCTGCAACCTCCGGCTGGGCAGCTGAAGGAGGCTGACACAACTCTTCCTTCCCTGAGGTTCAAGCTGCTGCACTTGTACCAGTCAGCCTAAAGAGAGCCAGTACGGGTCCAGTATATGCTAGTACTTGTCATTTGCAAATCTCATACTCTGTAGGTACTGAACATAGGTGAAATGCTGTCTGCAGATTTAGGCCAATATGAAAGAGGTGAGCGTGAGCCTCCAGCTCAAGTAGCAGCAGTGACCAGCAATGAAAGAGACCCTCCCGAATCAGCTGGGGTCACCCCACAGTAAGTCCAGCCTTTTCCCCACCACTACTCATTCTGCCATACCAACACCCCACGTAACAGGCACAGCAGTTCAACACCCTCCTCACTCTTGATGGGATCCTGTGAAAAGCTGTAATTACCCTGGTGCCATACGGCGCAGGGTTGGATGGGCAGCAGAATCAGAGGAGATCAAACAAATGCTCATCTGTCCTCCTTTGACAAATGGAGACAATGAACCTGAGCCTTTCTGGAGATCCATGGAGGTTTGGTCACTTCAATGAAAGGCCCAAACCAAGATGATTTTTTCTGCAGTGGGAGGGAGAGCTATCACAAAGTGGGGAGGCCAGCAGTTCCTGAAACACCTCCCACCTAGGCAACAAGAGAAGTGCTGTAATAAAGTCTGCTCAGTCCAGACTTCACATCGCACTCCCATATGCTTCCCCATCCCTCCTGCTTTGTAGCCTCTTTACCCTACTACCATGAATGACCAAAAGCACATCCCTCTTCCTTGCTTGTCCTTCAGCTGTTTGAGAGCATCACATTATCCATTAACTCCAGCCCACTCAAAGCAGTGCTTTTTTCTCAGCCTTTCCTCCTCCTGCCCAATTTCTCCCCCAGCAAGATTGTTCTACTTTATTTAGATCCTATGTCTTCCAGTTTTGCCAATATTCTATTTTTGTTTTATCTATGACTTTTATATAACATATATTTATCTGCCTCTTGTGTCCCAAGGCACTCAAAGAGGGCACTTGAGCTTTAAAAACTCAGTGACTGTTTTTTAAAAAATCTCCCGGTTTGCGTGTCATTCATTTTAACACACTGAAGAACAATCTTCCCTTAATAGGGTCTCAGGAACTTGGAGAACCTGGACTGAACAGATGAAGTGGGAGTGCTTCATATCTAATAACAGAGACATACTGCAAAGTGCTCTGAGAGTCTTTCATTCGGCACTTATTTATTGTTCATAACTCACCTCCTTCTGACACAGAAGGGCATGATAGAGCTAATTTAATATTTCCATGGTCAGATTCCATTCATATTTGAGTGAAATATCAGTAAATAAAACTGAAGCACCATTTATTAGGCTTCTGAAATTGTCACAGGTTAGGTTATCAAACACATTGTGTGCCAACAGCATGAAAATTAATTCACAATTCACTATTCACCAGACACTGGCCAAGGAATCACTCAATCCAGGTGACCAGTGCATTTGAGAAGCCCTGCATCCTTCCAAAAATACTGCCCAATTAAGAAGTCCAGCTGAGATAAATGAGAATCTAGTGAATACAACAATTTATACAGAATGGTCTAATGGAGCTGAGCAAAGCTGTTTGTTGGGTTGGAGAGGGAAGAAAATGTATTTGGTGTATAGGAAGCATGGAGTGGATTTTTGTCAGATTGCTTCAGGCCACAAAAGATTAAATCCTTCTTGTCCCCAAAAGGAAGATGTTCCATCTCAGCATTTACCAAGTGAAGCAGATTGTGTTGGGGCTTTTTAAATAGGTTTTTTTTTTCCACAGAGGCTTATCTATTTTAATTAGCATCTAACAACTGGCCACTGCCAAGTCCTGGCTTTGCTGGAAGAAGCCTGAAGATGCCAGGAATCTTGGCTTGGACTGGTGTTTCCAAGCCCTACAGCCCTGGCTTTCAGCAAGTTCACTTGGATTTATTGAGAGCCAGAAACATGAAAGGTCTAAATAGACACTTCAGAAAGATTAGGAAAAATATAGACTCCTTCAGACCTTCTAGATTCAAGGCAAATATGAACTCCTGCTGACTTTCAGAAATATTGGTAGACAGATTTCCTTCCCCTTTCCCCCAGTGCATACATTGTTTTAGCTTCCTGCAAGGTAAAAAGGGGAATTTATGGAAATTTCATAAAAGAAAACTTGATCTCACAATATTTCCAGCTGCCTTTGGCAGCTTCAAGAATATCGCGTAGGTTGCTGAACTACTAGATGTACATCCAGCCTGACCCTTTGAAGTACACGGATCTTAAGTTCAAAGTGAGTCAGAGTTTAGTAAAGTGATTTACTTAAACTGCCCACAGTTTGAATTCTCAAGTGCCAAAAGCTCCATTTAATTTGAATGGCACCAAGGAATGACAATATACCGAAAGCCTGGAAGATACTAGAGACTTCCCCAGGCTGAAAGAGAGGACTTGCACAACCCAAGAATGACTACATCAACATCTTCTGCTTATAACTCATTACAGAATAAGAGGATTTTGCAGACAAGACAATTAAGAAACTGTAAGAAAGACAGAAAATACCAGAACCAGTCAGCTAGGTGTTTTAGCTGGACTCCTGGTTTTGGGCTATGATTTATTCAGCTGGATGTGCCGTTCACTGGACTGTCATAGTCCATCCACAGTCAGTGCTATTTGCCAAATTGAGTCATGTAAAGACCAAGCAGAGAGAGATCACTCACTGTAATACAGTACATCAATCAAAAGGGTTATTTTCATGGACTTGGTCTCTAATCAAGCAGCAAATCATTCCCCAGTTTTGCTATCAAGGACCATTACGTTTAGGAAGTGCTTAATCTGAAAAAACAGCATCTATTTGAAGCTACAGGGTATCTGGTAGGATATACTGAAGACAGAGGAAATGAAATATGTGCCACACAATTTACCCTCTCTGTAGCATTTTATGAATAGCTTATTTGTGGAGACAGAAGTAAGTTGCTGGCAAGACAGGAGTTTTAGCTTTCTATTTGTCTAGATTGAGTTATTACAAAGGTCACTCCTGCATTTCAATTATCTTGAGTGCCACTTTTGATGAGGGAATTTTCAAATTATATCCAAGGTGCCTCAAATATTTGCAAAAGGCTTCAGGGTACACATGTGCCTTTTGAATTTAAGTGACTAGATAAAATTACTGTTACATCTGTGTGTTAAAGCATTTTCCCATCAAAGTTAGGGTAAACGCCTATAAAGCCTCAATATGGCACCATCCACGCATGGCCGTCTTCCTGCAGGTGAAACTTCCCTGCCAGAGCATGCTGTGCCATCTGAACATGCTAGCTAGGTCAGAGGTAATATGACAGACCCAGTTACAGCATCCCCCTGGCTTACTGACCATCATTTGGGAAATCCCAGCCTGAGGACAGTCTACATATACACTGCAGAGAAACATGGACCAATATCAAGGTTGACTTTGAGTTATCCCCAAAACAAGTTTATTGCTCTTTCACATAACACAGCATCTTGTTGACCTGATAAGCTCAAATCAGCTTTCAGAAACCAACAGGGATTGAGGCACAGGGTTTGTACCATCTGAAAAATTACAGTTCTCATCTCCTGGGGGTTTCCCTTTCAAGGACAGATTTTCTCAGGGGTCAAAACAGGCCAATATGTCCCCACATCCACAGCAGGTCAGCTTCCTGATGCCTTCTGTGGTAGGAAAACAGGATGGAGTATGGACATAACTGACCTGGCAAAGCTTTATGCTGGGACCTCTGAATTCCTGTTTTCAACTGCTGGGTGTTGTTTACCACCACTTTGCTACAGGAGTGATCCCACCAAAATTTGAAGAGGGTGCTATTATTTTTTCTGCAAGAAAAAACTGAGGAAAAACAAGCACTCAGTGGATGAAAGAAACATAGTGCCTTCTTGTGCAGATCTTCTCTTCCTTGTTCCTTCAAATCTCTTCCACATCTTTAAGGGGACACTACAAAGTGTTCTTAACTGCTTTCACAAAGTAAGAAACTTAGTTCCTGCTTAAGGAATCCCACCAGTAACCATTCTTTGCCATTCTTTGGTATACATAACGCACAGATCGTACAGAATCACTTTGTAATGGCCGTTCAAAATGTGATCTAGATAATGGAACACATATTAGATGAGTGTGTCTTAATGTGTCCTCTCTGACGCCAGTCGCGTGTTCTGCCCGCCTATGCCTCCTAATTCCTAACCACGTGGGGAAATGCCTCTACTAAGTCACCATCAGCTGAGCGCATACGTACAGAGACACCCAGAGGAAACGAGGTTTGGAGATAGCTCTGAGTACAGATTATCAACAAAAGGTATTTTCACTCATGTATTTGTTTCAATTAGAGCTTATTGAATCATCTCTGCAGCCCCAGAGAGGGCTCAAGCAATCACCAGTGCTGCTCAGGAGGTAATTCAGGGTGCCGTCTGGAATACTTGTCCTTTTTAATCATCTGCCACATGCTGCTCTTTTAGGATGTTGTCACTCAGAAACTGAAGAAAAAAAAAGGAATACTAAAGTGAAAGGGTGTCTGTTTGAATATGGCAATTCCCTGCATAAGAATGAGTCCCATTAATAGGAAAGCCCAACCTATCTCCAGGCAATATTTCAAGTCCTTGTCTGCCTCTAACCTCGCAGGAAAGTAATTCCTTTATATTATTTAAATTATACACTAGAGGGAGAAATTATGAGGTACCGGTCATTTAAAATGCTTTCTTTAAAATATAAAATTAAAAGAGCTAGCACAGCCCTCCTAACAGGGATTTCATCACAGCAGTCTAAAAAATGCTGAATTTATTGGCATTTACAGAGGGTCATTTTGTCCTTGGTCAGTAAACCAAGGTTTAAAAAATTGCACTCAGTCTCATACACCAATACCCGATCGAGCGTGTAAAAGCAGCATGTCAAACAGCAGCGGACCAAAAAAGGCAAAGGAGTCCTAAAAGAAGATATCCAATTATCATACAATAATTAGTTCAAAACCTTAACTACGTTCAACAGCTTCACTTCCTAAAGTAGTTCAGTGCATGGTTACTATCTGGTTTGGAACGTCCTGTGGGACTGAATATTTCGGCCAGACTTTTATCTCAGCTACCTGCATGTAAATCCCAAGCAGCTTGCTGATCTCAAAGGTATCATTCCCATTTAGAGCTTAGGGACAGTTCTACCAGAGCAATGCACACTTTGAAAAACCCCTTTCTGAATTCAGTAGTTGTTCAAGCAAGGTAGCTGAAAATCAACTGTATTGTTAGGAACCGCCACAAAAGAAGGACTGCAAGTGATAACATACATGCCTAATAACTCTAGATGTGCTGCAACACTACATCCTTCCCCCCTGCCCACAAAGGATTGCCTATTCCTTCTATTCTACAGTCCCATGCAAAGCACCTCTGAAATTCAGGGCAGGTTCAGCAATGTATTACCTACAGACCAGTACAGAACTGGAATGCCATTAATGCTAATATTTAAAAAATTCTTTCCTCTCAAAACAGCGGGGAAAAATGTGTCCTGAAATGGTATAGAACACCTGTGAAAGAACTTGGTCCAAAAGGATTTTAAAAGGAAGAAAACCCATCACAACCGAGGAGCTAATACCTTTTGGCTTGCTCACACGTATCTGCATAAAAAATACTTTCTTCTCTGAGAGTGAGGCTGCGGAGAAATTCCGGCAAGCACATGTACCATTTTATGGTCAAATACAGAGTTTAATTTTATTTGGGGAATTCTTAAGCAAAAGGCCATGTTCAAAAGGGGATTTGGGCATCACTTACAGAATGAAAAGAGCCAGAGTGTTAAATCTCTCCAGAGTAGAACATGCATTTGAGAAGCAGATGACCCAGGTTCACATCGCTTCTGTCTCTGGATAGCTGTGAGCTCACAGAGGGTGGATGCTCTTTATTTATTTGCTTATTTATTGTAACAGTTCCACTTTCTATAAAACACATGCTCACTGGAACAGGAATCCACGTTGCTCCCTTCCCAGCTCTACCAGGGGCTCGACAAAGACTTTTTCTGCTCTGGTGAGTATTTTTAGCACTGCATAACAAAACACCTTCAGGTCTAATGGCTGAGAACAACTATGCTGGTGCTGAAGAGCTGCAGGGGTGAGCATCTGCCATGAACTGAGCAGGACATGGACTAGGCCATCTCTTTGTCCCACTTTCATGGGCTTCTCTGCCAGTTCAGTAAACAGTGCTCGAATCCCCTTGAACATCCACTCTCAGGAAGAAAAATCCAAACATGACCTGTTTCCAGTACTTACAAATTGTTTTCTTCAGTTTTTAACCTGTTTTTCTAAGGATTGTGTGATGCTACAATGTGCCTGCCTCTCCAGCTGCCCTGGGGACTTGTAGAGTGCTAGACACTTTCAGCCAAACCTGAGGCAGCAGAGTTCAAAGGTAATACGATGGTCACGTGGAGGAGACTGTGATGAATCCACACCACCAAGGGAGGCAGAAAGGGGAAGGAAAAGAGAGGAACAGTCTTTGAGTTTTTGGACAGAAGAAAAGCTTCAGTTCAACCATGTGTTACTAAACAACAAAGCATCCTCACAGGAAGAAAACTTTGGCTGAGAAGTGGCTTCTCTGGTGCCTACCTACTAAGGGACAAACATGCATTGCAGCTGCAGCATAATCCAGTTAAAAGTCCATCAACCAAGAGACAGGCATCCATTGAAAAGCAGGCATCATTAGCTTGTTTGCTCATGGAGCTATTTGCTTATTAGCTGAAATAGCACAGCTTTCCACATTCTGCTGTGGGAAAAATGAATCCAGCAGGGAAGAGAAGATGAGGGCACCTAGGTTTAGTAGGGAAGGACAACCTGAAAAGCAAATCCAGTAAGTAGAAGGTAAGAAATTCAGTTTGTCTTTTCCACAATACAAACTGAAATGGAGAATAGGGGAGAGAGTTAACTTTGCAACACTGATAATTGAACATATCTAGTTCACCATGTCAGCAAAAATAAATGTAAGGTCTCTGCACCTTCCCTTTTGATGTAAAAATGTATTTTGGCTGCTTCTAAATACCATCTGATTTCTGAAACAGACACGATTTAAGGCTTAATTCAATTTCTCAGTGTTTAAGTTTCAGGTTTTTATCTGGCCGTGCTCTATAATATAGTGTTAAAGGCCTCTTTAGTATTTTTTAAAAATAAATGTAAATCTCTTTCTGTTCCACTTCTAATACTGATACACAGACAATTTTTTTTTATATACTGAAGAAGTTATGTGAAGCAAACTGGATTTTAGTTGCTTACTTTGAAGCTGTTAGCATGTTTTTTTTATGTTTAAACCACTGGTTTTTACCCAAGGGAAGTCTATATTCCAGCAGCTCATTTTCTCTAACCTTTCTCTATCCTAGGGTTCACAGGCAGACTATGCTCGTATTTATGTCTGTTAATGAAGTTATGACTCCAGCCCTTTATGTTTTCAAACTTCACAGAAGCAAAGACTTAAAAATTTGTGAAGAACGGGGATTTGATGCTTTCAGGATAAAAACTGGTGAATCACTGACTCTGTACCAGTATACATGCACGTAGGTGTTTTAAGAAGGTAAAACCTACTCCCAAAATAAATGGGGGAGCTTACTTGATGTGTTAGAAAAAGAAATTATCACAACTGTGAGAAACACAAAGGATCTGTTTCCAGAAATGAATCACAACTATATTAAAGTCTGAAAGCACCAACAAATGTTATGAGGGAACCCAAATATCCACGGTAGTATTTCTTGTGTAGGTAACAGAAAATTCCTTGAGAACTCTGTTAGTCCATAAACAAGTCTCTTTCTTTCCCCAGCTTTGTTCTGTAGCAGCGCAACCAAAGTTCACAATAAAGCAGCGCTGTTTTCCCTGGAGCACGCTGTAAGCCTAGCGTGCTCTACTCCTCCAGCTCGCCAACATTTCTAATTTATAAATTACAGAGGTTTAGCCTCTGTAAGGAACTCAGCCACACGGTTTTGAGGGAGATTTTCCTTCCTCTTGGCAACACATGACTTGCACATATACTTGCATGTAGCTCAAGCTGAACTCCTCATACTTCAGGAATTTGGAATCAGAGGGACCAAGCTGTGCTTTGGGCTGGGACAGACAAGCTCATGCACAAGCCCATGACTAGTTCAGGCTTTAGCTTGGTTTTCACAACACTAAACTTTAAAAACCTTAAAAATTTTAATAAAATAAACTGGCAAAAGCATTTTGGGAGGGAAGAAAAGCAAGCTGAAAAAAATGCCACTTTTTCTTCTCAGCCCTACAAATTGCAGCTGATCAAGCTGGAATGACTTGAGGGAAGGTCCCACATTCCTCTCTCAGCTATGAATGGGTAAGTCTCAAGTACTGCCTTGGGCTCTACTTGGATGGAGTACCAAAAGGGTAAATGTTTATTTAAGCCTATGTCAAACACTTTGAATTTTTCATTATACAAAGCTGAGCTAGAATGTCATGAGTAAGTGAATACTGGGACATGATGGTATTTCCTCCTTTGCTGAAAAGGCATTTCATTTTAGAAATACGGTTTTGGTTCTGATTAAATTTGGGCATAAATTCAGGCAAGTGCTTTATTTATGAATATGGATATTTCCACTCCCTGAAGTTAATTTTTGGACCTTTAAAAAAATACAATCCCCCCCAAACCAAGACTGCCATTGATGCTAGCTGCTGCAAGGGTGGGAAAACTTGCCTTGGAGCAGGCTGTTTGCTCTGCCTGGCAGGAACTGCTCCTGAAGGAAATCCCACAAAGCAAGCAAGACACCTGGAATGGCAGATACCTGAGAGGGAGAAGGACTGGCAGAAAAGGGCCATCAAGAAACAACCAGCTCTGGAGGCTGGAGAGTAAGTAAGTACGTACACAGGAGCTGCTGCTTCTCCTCACTGTCTGCCCACCAATCTGCTAATGATTATGGATTGTTGTTCGATGCTCTAATTCAGTGAGTGCCTTGTCTTCTCATACATGCTAGCACACCTGTACCGCACCAGTTCTCATCCTCCACCTTACACACACTGCTCAAATGTTTTCCATTCCCAAGAAAAATCTTTTGAAGCCAAGGAACTTACACCCAGACTTCCTTCCACTTTCACTTTGATTGCCCGAACTACAGTCTTTCAGTAGTTAGGATGTCATAAATACTTTGTTTTCCAAATCATAGGGCCTATAAAGAAAAAAATTCTTAATGTTCTAGGATTCCTTCTTCATAAATTAAGCTGATGTTAACTCTGGAATGAAAAGAACTACCCCGTCTTTCATGATGCAGGATTGTTCCTCAAAACTAAAAACCTGCTTAACCATTTCCCAACTAAACAGACAAAAGTTTTCCCCAGTTTATATTCTGACAATTATGAATTCATGCAGGAACAGGCATCTAAGTTATGCACATGTCAAATAAAACATTTTAAAATCCTACCGCGACCGTATCTGTAACATTAATGTATCCACTGCACACCTAAGCAGCTTCAGGAAGGATTTCACCTGCACCTGTATCTAAAGGCCAAGATTGATAAGTGAAGGATCAGATCTAGAAAGAAAAAACCCCACAGGCTTTTCTATAAAGTTGTTCAGACAAATGTTTCAGTTTCTGTTCAAATAATTTATTTACATGTAAGGTCTTGTAAGGTGACAACCTGCCCACTTCAGGACCAGACACTTGCTCCTTGGATGGGCAAGAGTGCGACAGGATCAGCAACAGCCCTTGCACCCAGTCACATCCCCATTGCAACGCAGTGAATCCCACCTCATCACCATCATCACCACCATTTCGCAGACATTATGTTAGTGCTCTTGGCTGTACATTCTTCAGGACAGAGGTTTCTTTAATTTAACTATAAAGTACCTGCTGCTTGCCTCTAACAAAGGTAGCAATAAGGAAGCATAAGAAATCATGCTCTCAGGGCATCTGAAATATGTCAGTCAAAGCCCGAGTTCATCCACGTGTTCAATAAGGCTGTAGTAAGCTTGCTAGGTTTGCTCATGAAGTGAAAATAAGCCAGGGTATTTGATTTTTATGGCTCGCTGATTAAAGACTGATAAAATTAGGAACTGCCCAATGCCAAAAAAAAGTCACCACAGAGCTGCTTAAGTGCAAAACACCCTGGGGAAAGCAGATGCTGCACCAACAGAAGTGACAGAGGCAGATGCCAGACCTACAAACCCCCAAGGACCAGGCAACACCAGCAGTCACCTTCCTGGCTGTCTGGGTGCAGATGAGGTGACCTGATGCTTCACTGCTGTGGCCAGGCATAGTCCTCTTCCTCCTTTCTGTGCCACCTCTTCTGTAACCCTCACTCTCTCTGTACCCATCTTAGCACTGCTAAGATCGTAGCAAGCTCCCAAATCAGTGGAAAACTGTTGGCTTTGCTTTGGATCAGTTTTCCAGATGAGTGCCCTGGTTCAGCTGTGTCACACAACTGCAACCAAGAAGGGTTTGTTTTTTTGGCAAAAGACAGAGCTGCAGAGCTGTGGCACTCTCAGTGGTAGGTCTCTACACCATTGGTGCTGCAAAGCCTTGAGCCCTGACTTGTGTAAGTACTCAGAGGTGATCCAGAAGAAAGGTGATACACAGAAGGAGGATCACCAAGTTCGGTGTCTTGCTCCCACCTGGGCAGCGTCACCAAGCAGACAGCAATATGATCGAGGGCAACCAATGAGCATTCATTGTTAGAAAGACAAGAGTCCAGGAGAGGCAAATAAATACCTCCCAGTCAATTAAAGCACCAAATAAAATACTAGAGCCCTGTTCAAAAAATCCCACAGGGTGACCAGGAGCAGATGACTACAAGAAAAGGGTAAGACCAGGACAAGTCTGGACATCATCACTTTCTACTCATCCTCTCCACTGGGTCCCTTTTCTTTAACACGTAGGACAGAGGCTGATTGTCTCAATTCTGGAAATCCCTCAAGCTATTTTTGATTCAGTTTTCAGCAGGACTGGTAGTGCTGAGCTCTCAGTGCACTCACAGTAATGGCAATGAAACACTCCAGCAGAAACGAACACTGGAAGGGGGTGGGGGAAAGAAGAGACAATGGGTGCTTGGAATCTTTTTTTTCTCAATCTACAAGATGAGAGGATAGCAGTGTGCCATCTTTGTTGGCTCCGAATGCACTTGCTGAGTATGACCTCTCAATCATATTAAAGGGAGGCAATATTTTTAGTTTACACATTTCCACTTTTTGAGATGGTTCCAAAAATCCTCTGCAGCCTTGTGAAAGTTACTCTCCTGCAGTGCAATTTAATGTCAATCCAGTGAGCTTTCCACGAGCCGCAATGACATTGACACAAACAATAACAACGCCATTTGCCAGTCAGAATAATTTCCTTTATGCCCTTGGTAAGTCAACAAGTAGTTCATAAATGTATTCAAAGATACAGTTTGGAGGCAAAAATACCATACCCCAAGCTTTGCATGCACAAGTACCAGTCACTTTTACAGTGCCACCATCTGTTTTTCCACATACAGGCATTACAACTTCCAAAAGCCCACTAAAAAACTAAGCCATTAAACTTCTTCATGGCTTTGGACCATCTGCTTCTTCAGGTTTCCCTCCCTGCCCTCTATATTTTTTTCCCTAGCTATGGATCAGAAAAAACCTCCTCCTAAGTAAGGACCATGCATCTTCCAGCACATATAGGTTCATGGGTGCATTTACAACAGCCAAAAATAAATACTCTTGAACAAAAAGTGATTAAATTCCATGTTTTCAGAACTACACGTAAGGTTAATGTGACATGTGGTGCTTCAGGGAATGCATGCAAAGGCTCAAAAGGCATTACAGTGATGCCCAGGTTATTTATCAACAAAGACTTCTTCTCTTATCCATTCCTTTAGCAACAATCTATCTTAAAGGATAGCGTACGAATGTGTAGACCCCATGGCGTCTAGAGAGAAACCAGATCTTTGTTTGTATCCTTCCTAATATAATTTAGATCCCTGGAGATAAATATCTTATGGATTATCCCTTTTTATGCCTTAGTTCACTGCACTTTCCCACTGAGAAAATGTTCTGTCAATCCACATAGGTTCTGCTTCCTCTTTGTCACATGCCAGTTTTCTTCCACAGTGACAAATCCAGAACTAACAACTTACAGCAGGCAGAACAGATGGGCACACAACTGCCCTGAGCTATGGAGATGCTGTAAACTATTTTTAACAAACAAACAAAAAATAATTATAAATAAGGATGTTTTCTGGGCCTGCCTCATGTCCTCATGTAAAAGGAGAGACAGTCAGCATGGCATCTTCCAGTTGCAATTAAGATGGTACCTTCAGGGGCAGCTCAGTTTAACTTATGTTTAGACAGAAGAGATGGTTATGCCCTGCTAAGTCCCCCAAAGCACTGCACATAAAAATACTCAGAGGATCTTGGGATTCCCACTGCATACGTCAGCCAAGGAGTCTCACTCATCACCTGCAGTGCAGGTGATGGTGCACCCAGCACCACCACAGCCCTGTCCATCCTTCCAGGTTACAGAGGGGCCTGGGCTTATCCAGGTCCCATGCTAATCCCCATTACACCTTGACTGGAGTGACAGAGATCTCAAGGACATATGGTAAGCCAACTACCAAAGCATCACTCAACTACAAGCCAGTTTTGCTCCAGCAGATGTCAGCCTGGAAGCAGTTGACCCAAGTGCTGGCCCTGGGCATGAACAGGTATAGCTTTCAAGGTTTGAATGTTGTATGCATGAGGAGCTATGAAAGGCATTTTCATTTTCAGTATTTTTTTTTTAACACCAACTTAGCCACCTGAAGCTGCAGCAGTTTCCCCACATATAAACTGTGTAAATGTCAGATGTATATTCCAAGAACCTGAAAATAAGAATAATTTGCTACCAATGCACAAATCACACAGTTGGAAAGAGGAAAAGAAGACAAAAATATATGAAATGTATTACCGAGTGCAAAAAAACAAGCAAGCAATGGTATAAAGAAGATGACAGCAAGAAAAGGTCTCGCTACTCTTTGGTAAGATTTTCTGTATACCACATGAAGATACTTATACAAAATACTGTCTGTGTAAATCAGACTAGAGAAAAAGGTGCCTCTGTTTCTGAATAGTTCATGCTTTAAGGATTAAATGCAACAGTAAAATTTGAAAGCTTCTCCAAATGCATTGTGTTAAATTTCTTCTCAGTATTGCCTAGATGTAATTAAAACTGGTGAGAGCTCTTATATATGCTTATTGGCTTCCAGCTTCCCAATACTTTTTTGGTTTTATATAATTAGGCCATTTCTTTTTCTTGTGTCAGAGATATTTCAACTCCTTTATAAAAGAAAGGCTAAAAAAGGCAATACAATCCCCCAGACAGGTCGTTTTGCACCTGCATTGCTTAATTGATTGCGTCATTTCTCAATCTAGACAACATAGCTTCTCTAATGCCTTTACTGGTCATTAGAAAGTGAGACAGAAGAAGGGGCAGGTGCCACTACAGAGCACATTACCTCTGGGGGTAGCGCTGGATACAGAAGCTCACTTTGCCAAGCTGCGACCATCTCTCGCCCCTCACACCAGCGTTTGCTGCCCTCCAGGTTGTGCAGCGCTGCTGAGCTGCACCCAGTACCCGAGTGACCCAACTTGAAAACAGTCACCTCAGAACACACCATGTAGCCGCAGCCCTTTGCAGCCAGCCCTTTGAGGGACGAGAGGATGCAGCCAGCCCTTTGCACAACAGCTCCTTTCTGCAGATGGACACTCAAACCCAGAAGGCGACCAGGACCTGACTGGGCAGACTCTGTGAACTGTGCAGTTTCACACCTGTCAAAAGCCCACCTATATCTGTGCCACTGCCAAAGGAGGCGGTCCCCATCTTCCTGATGCCCACCCCACCCCCCCCCCCCCCCCCCCCCCCCCCCCCCCCCCCCCCTCTCTCCCCCCCCCCACCCCCCCCCCCACCCACAACCGCTTCCCTCGCATCTGTTTTCTTTTTG
>JANHFX010000893.1:13348-26230 GCA_027560015.1 Chloroceryle amazona | reverse complement strand
CCTGCCAAAAAGACTGTCCCATCTTTCTTTTTTATTGGAAGGCTGCAATGAGAACAACTATATTATTTGAGAGATGGGTACACACAACCACAATCAGCCCATTCAAGGATTTAGTTGAACTAATTTTTTTTTATTTTTTGTTGAACTGTTTTTCAACCTGATTATCACCTCAGGGAGGTCTGTTATGAGCACCAGTACCCCACAGGGATGTGATAACCCAGTTATCACATGCTTACTCTTATTCTAAGAATAAGCAGCATGTGCAAATAAATGCAAGACATTATTCACTACTGAAAACATAAAACTGTTTCCTCTAGCTGCATCAGAATAGGAAAAGTGTTTCCATCTGCAAATGTGTTAGTTAACTTGTTTTAACTAATGTGATTTTAAGCCCGATTTAACAGAAGTGTGGACAAGCCACAGGCTTCCGCAGTGGCCTAGTCACAAACAACCTACGTGGTTTTAAATAAAGCTTGCCTTCCTTTGCATCCTGCATTCCTAGAGTTTCCTAATTTGCACACGCCAATTTAGCTGATGGATTGATCATACAAGCCCAGTCTTCACATTAGGAGGAAGTAAACAGGATTTGCTGGTGTGCAGGCACCTTCAGACCGTTTTGCAAGTGGGCTGGGCTGCAGGGCATGGTTGCTGCAGACAGCATTGCACCACACGGGAAACACACCTTGCAAAGCCCAAACTGCTGCTAAATGCAGCACATTTAGGTCAAATGCCAGCTTCCAAATTGTATCAAAATTCAATATGGACCTACTACTATGTGTGGATAGAAAGATCTCCAGTGGGAGGTCCCTGAATACTTTGTGGATCCTACACCACACGTCTCACAGAGAGGAGAGGCTAAGTATATGGGACCATTACAGAAATTTTCAAACCTCTGAAACATGGGAAACTGGGGGAAATGTGTGCGCCTGTCCTGCTCCTCAGTCTTTTGGTGTGCCCTGTCTTCTTGTGTCATCCCCCTCACACAGCATCATTTCTACAAGGGACACAGAAGGAGATGAATTACTGGGAGATATGTTCCTATTCCCCACGTTCAGTGAGGCCTCCTAAATTCCTTCAGGAGCATAAACCACCATGGCACTCTGCTGGAGTCCTCACTTAGAGGCAGGTCTCACCACAATCCCTCTTTCAAACTTCTCTCTTTTCTTCCAAGAGAATTAAACATGTCATTGCCAAATGTCAGCTGCTGAGCAAAGGCAAGATTTTATCCCATTTTTGACATGTATCATTTTCTAGGCAAGCTAAAAATTGGTGAGCTTTTCCTTTACCGTGCCACCCTTCAGAAGTGATTTCCCAGTTATTTCCTCCACCTTTCTAGGGCATCCTAATGACCCCACTGATAGTCGGGGACACTTCACCTTTGGTTTTGAGAGCCAAGGTTTGAGCACTGGGGCTAAACCTTGGACTGAGTTGCTGTCCCAGCCCCTCCGAGTGCCACGTCAGTGGTGAGGTGCCCCCAAAGCCAAGGAAGCAGGGGATACCTGCCACAGGGTTAGGACCTTAAGCTGCTGCAGTTTTTACACTACTGCAGCAGGTAGCATTTCTAGTATCATGAAAAAAGGCAAGAAATGCTAAAAGTCGGGGTTCTGCACTTCTAGGGTAGAGGGGACTACGTGGGGAACTTGGACTGGGCAGTACATCTCCATGCAGAAGACCTCAGCCCTGTTTCCCCAGCATCAGCAGGAAATCCAAACCTAATTTCAGCAAAGTGAGACCCAGGTTTGCTTCCTCAAGCAGGCAGCAAGACACAAAGGTCTGACACCAAAGCCTAAGGAAACATGTCTTTTAATCTCCAGAATTTAAACGGGTTTGTCTTCTTTGCAACAGACAGATGTTGCCTGACAAACCTAGTAATGAAACTTTCATAAATTCTAACATGTTCTTTTGTAAAGCACAGCTTTGAGAAGCTGCAGAGAATGGCTAAATGAGCTCCAGTCCCCATTCACACGGTGTGAAAACATTCTCTGACTGTGATTAAACATATCTTTATCACCCTCCTCCACCATTAAAATGAAAACCTATGACCTGCTACCCCAGCTGATGACAGCTTTACATTTCTGGGGGAAAAAAGGAAAGAGAAAGCAAGCCACCAAAATGAAACCTTGAAGACTACCAGCTGCATATGCTCTAATTCCGAGGACAGCATTTGTATGCCTGTCTTGCAGAGACACAATACAGGTCCCAAGGACTGCTTAATGCAGCTATTAATTTATTTTAGCTACCCTCACATAAGACTCAATTTGCACTCAATATCAAGGTGTGAGACAGGAAAGACTATTGTTTGCATCCACATTCAAGAGGTCTCATCAGTCCATAGGAGGACCGAGAAGCGTGCCAGCTCCAGAAGGCTTTGCTGTATGGATCTGCTTTCCATGCCCTGCTATCCCTCCCCCTAAACTGGAGCCCATCCACCAGTGGCAAGGAGTTACTTCTGTGCCCTGCTTTTATCTCGCTCCAATTACAGGATGAGTGAAATCTGACTGCATTTTGATGCCACCTGTTATAAAGCCCAAGAACAATATGCATTGAGACTCGCAGCTGTTTCCTATATTGTGCTCATTTTTAATATTGTGAAGCCAGAATTCCCAAAGTATTAAACCAGCCTGAATTTAAAACAAAAACACAAAGCCATGGCTACGATGCAATTTAACAGAAACCATAGAAGCACATGCTTCCCACTGAGGCTTACATCTCACTACACAGAAATGATCTGGCAGACATGTACAAAGGGACCCATTCAAACAGTCCCCAAAAGCAAGCAGGATTACAGTCACGAAGAACATGCTGGATTTGGCACAGACTCCCTTCTCATGTAATCATTTTAGCAAAGAGAAAAGGCACTCCAATTACTCTGACGCTGTCCTGGACTTTGTGTAGATTCTACTTCTTTAATTGCATTAGGTGTTAAATCCGCCCTTCAACCCTAACCTACAGTTTCCACGTAACTAAGTACTTCACCTATGCTATGAACAAATAATCTTTCCTCTTTCTGTATCCAAGCACACACGTACAAACAAAACCAGCATGTATCACATCAACAGTGCCTCTTCTCCTACAAAAATTCTTTGCTGTTTATAGATTTTGGATGCAAGTTCTCACCATCATTTTCTGAAAATGCTTCACAGAAAAAGTTGAAGCCTATCAGCAAAAAGAAATGTGAGAAGAATCCCCAATGAAAAAACAACAGCAGTAAGGGCATCCTGCGTGGGTCTTGCTACCCCTCAGAGCCCCATTCATGTTTGCTGTGACATTGAACACAGTGCCATCCCTCTGAACTGGAGCCCAAAATTCATTTCAAAGGTTAGGTCATCCCATTTAGCTCCCACACAAAAGCTCCAACATAAAGCCCTACCCTGATTATTTAGAGCATCAATCATGACACTGTCCAGAAAGACCGAAGCGTCCCAAGCCTGCCTCAACTGCCCTTATCAATAGCTTGTTGTTTTGCTTTATGCCAGACCTATCTTCACTGCAATAATCATGCAAATCGATAGCAAGTCATGCATATACATTTGTAATTTATGAGCTCAGGGTTAACCCAGCACCTTTAGTGAAACCATGGAAGAACAACTCTAGGAAAGCAGAACCAAATCCAAGGACATCCATAGTGAAACACTGCAGAAAATGCTCTCAAAAAAAAACCCCACTCTGAGAAGCAGATTTTTGAAATACTCAGTTATCAGTAAATGGATTAAGTTTTATGTCATGCATCCCATCGTTTAAATTATTTTTATCACCCATTTTTGTAATTTAGGTCTTTTTTACAGGGAGTTAAGATATCTTACTCTACATTTTAACAGCAACTCTATATTTTTATGAAGAAAGACACACATTTGTCATTTTTATTAGTGTCTGTCACAGACTATTCAGGTTGGAGAATATCTAAGAGAAGGATATGATATTGTTACGGGGATGTCTGGACAACATGATATAATGCCTAAGCTGAGCATAGTTTTTAACTGTTAGCCATTTCTTGGAATAAAATGAAGACTCATCACATAAATATTTCATGAATTTGTATCAAATTTGCTGAATTGTTAGCTTCAGACAAAAGAAATCAGTGAAAAATGGAAAGGCTTCATTTTGACATTTTGAAAATGAAAGGGTTTGATTTTCTCATTTGAAGTTACTTCCATATACAAATTCCCCTTATTTCTTAGAATATTTGAATTGGTTTGAAACCAAAATAAAACCTTTCACTTCATGTCAAACAATGTTTCACTCAATCCAAAGCATTTTGAGGCTGTGGGGTGTGATGGTTATTAGCCCTCAATTCACTGAAAATTTCATCTAATTCACTCTTGTTCTGACATGAAACCATCCTTTTTTTTTTCCTCAGAGACACCGGGAAACTAAAATATCTGTTGTTCTTGATCCTCTGCTTATTGGATATTTTTCATACCCAGCATCTGATATTCCACAAAATGGCTTTAATACAGGGAAGGTCCACTCAGCACTTTACAGATAAGTAAGACCCCAGTGCAAGAGCAACTGAAACATGTAAGTTAGTTAATCATCTTTTCTTGCAATTTTTAAGTTTCCTTAGAAAGAGCAACTCGAAGTTCTAGGAACTCAGCCTTTATTTGCTATTTCAAGGGTGACAATGAGATTCAACGAGCCCTTGAAATCACTCAACATCACAGCTGTAGCAGTCATCACACAGGCTGACCTTTCAGCATCATTCAGACTTCAAAGACAAGACACATCTCTTCCACCTTTGAGAAGTAGGCACCTGGCTTTTATGGCAATGTAGGGGCTGCCTCTCTAGGCAATGGAGAAAAACAGGCAGCTCAACAAGGAATTAATCTTATTGTGGGAAAGGTGTCTCAAACAAGGAGAAAAACAGACCTCTGGAGGGTCTACCACTAATGAGTGACTATAGGGAGTGTTTGCCAGCTGTGTCTCAGGATAGATGTCCACCCTGGCAGGCAGCACAGACTCACGCCTTCCATAGCTCTTAACTGGGAACCACTGGGCACACTTGCAGTGTATTTTGCCAGCTCTGTGCACCATCCCCAAGTCCTCATGGAAAGGCAGCTCCCATTTCATGGCCAAGTGAGCATCACCACAGAAATGACAGTCTCTTGCAGCTCCTGCTCCTGGCTCCATCATGAACGCCAGAAATACTCAGACAATGAAAACATTTATTTCTGCGTACCTGAGTCCAAATGCCTTGGAGCTAAGAGTGGCTCCCTCTTCTTAAAAGCCATGCAATGAACATTGCCAGTCTGTAAAGGACACTCCTCCTGTCCCACACTCTCCGCATTCCCAACACATGTCTGCTGACCAGCCATCTTTCCTCCCTTCCCAAAACCTGAGAAAGAAATCTCAGGAAACTTCCTCACCACCGCTGCCTTCATGTGGAAGCAGAGCAGAACCAACAAGAGAGACAATATCTGTGCTTGCCCCCAGGCACACATTCTCCCCAGGGTGCTGGCCACTGCTGCTGCCTGCACAGGTGAGCCAACCAGCCTGCTGCCCTGCCTGCACATACCAAACCACTGCAAAGTCTTTTGCACCTGCCTGGCAGCTCTCACAGGTATCCCCGTGCCCACGCTGGGGCAGCTCACCACAGTGTCTTCATCAAACTGGTCCATCCAGAACCAAGAAAGGAGGTGCCATATTTCCAGATACCAGCATTTTCTCTATTGTCAGGACAGCTTTGTTAATAAACAGATGTTTACTAATGTCTTTATTTTATTTTCCTATTGGTTTCTCTTTAGAGGTGCCTGTGACAAACTTTGTGGCAAGGCAGAGCAGTATTACCCAGATAAACTGCAGTACGTTACTCAAAAAAATGCCTACGTTACCTAATACTTTCTCACTGAGAGTATATCTGGGCACATTTCCATTTACTTAAAGAAAAATAGAGAAAATTGTTATTCTGGAGCCAAAGATGAGTAACAAATCTGTTCTTCTGTTAATAAAAAGCTTCCTAAAAAATCACTTTTAGAGGAATTGCAGTTTGTGAGAAACTCAAATAAAGACCATTACTACACAATAAAATATATTTTACTGTCTCTTATTTTCAGCACTATTTTTGTGGACTTTTGTTTGTTTGTTTATTTAATAGTTATTTCTTCTTCTGTGCTGTTACTTTTAACACAGAGCATACTCAGAATTCTGCATAGTCTTGCATAGGATCTGGTGCTCTGCAAGGAAATGGTGCTGTCCTCTGTAAGATGAAGCAAGAAAAATAATTGAAATGTGACCACGGGGAAAAAACTCATCTAAATGCTGTCTTTTTTCTAGTAAACATATATCCTGTGTCATGTAAACTTGGCATATTCTAAACATTTTTTTCTGATGTTTGAATTTCATTTTAGGAAAGTTCACTAAAATGCAGGGTTTTGTTGTATTAAACAGAGGCATAGTTTGCTGAGAAAATTCAGATCATTCAAGTTCTGCACTTTACATACATTATGGGCAGCATGTCAAAGAAGATGAGCTGCAGAAATCAGAATGATCTCTTTCAGGACTAATTGGCAGGTAGAATTCTGATGATTATTACAGAAGCTATTCATGCATCTAAGTTAGAATCAGACCTAAAATGTTAGTTCCTAATTTAGCCTGAATCCCTCTTCTGTCTCTGCCGATGATATGGGTGATTTACCAGTTTTAAAACACACTTGCCAGATAGTTAATGCACTGGCAGAGCTTTAGTGCCTTTCTCAAGCTCAGTTAATTTTCCACATGTTCATATTCCATCCATAAAAATCACCTTTTAGGGGCGTTTACAGTATAATATGAAAGAACAAAAAACACCCGAAAATATTTATAATTCATATCTAACTATAATTGCATGGGCATGAAATTAGCAGGAGCACAAGCACAGTCGTTCTGACTCGTCCATCGTCTGCTAATGCTTGTTGCATTTCAGATCACAGATCTTAGCTCTACATCCATATGCTCTGCTGTACATTTGCACCGTGGATGAGGTGCAAAAGGAATGGCATGTGCCTGTCCCTGCCTCCTAAGGGTCACCCACAGCTACTACACTACATGAGATTTCATGCCTGCCCTCATTAAATATCACCGCGTGAAGCACAAATGAGAGAACTTCACATGAAACTAGCATCTGAGACCTCAGGACTCGCCAAGACAATACAGACTTTGAAGGGAAACAAAATGCTTCGAAAATACATAAAGGGAAATCGTATTTGGAGGGGAATTACCGAAATAACATGTCAATATGTGAACTACTCTTCCAGCTCATCTGTTTGTACAATTTGAGAGTTACTCAGTCGCTGGAAAGATACACTTGATTGTGAAGATGTAAAAGGTGGCAATTCTTTTGATGATTACTTCAGTAATACACATGTAAATGGCTTTACAATTGAATCTTGCTCAGAAAACTCCTTGGTGCATTGGCAGAACATTGATTTATATGGGAAATGTCTACAAAGAATGTAAAATAATAAAAAAGGAAGCCACATTAAGGAAAAAAAAGCCCAACAATTCAAGCTAGATGCATTTATAATGTGGAGTTTTAGGTTAATGAGAGCTACCTGAAGTAATCACTTTACTTTAAAAGCCTATTTTAAATGTAATAAACACTAATTATGGATAAAGACTTACATAAATTACTTTCTAGAAGCTGTCATTGACTAGAGCTTCAGAACATGATGTAATTGTACCCTAATGCCTCCAAACTAGAAGACAATAAAACCCAAAATAATCAAATTGCAAGGCTTTACATGAAATCTTACCATGATGATGCCTTGACTCAATAGTTGAATCAACCTGAGTTCAAGTGGGGGTGGAGGGGGGCGGTGTTGCAACAGCACAAACCCCAAGAGGCAGTTGTGCAACAAACCCCACCAGTGTAAAATAAAGCCCAGCTGGGAAAAGACAGGTTCAGAAGAGAAACTCTTAAGGTCTTGATGGCTGCAAAGCCGTATCAGAGAGGAGAAGGAGCTGGGGTGCCCGTGCTGGCCCTGCATGATTTGCTGCAGGCTACAAAGAGACCCAGCTGATGACCAATTTTCTTCTCACAAAATAATTCTTCTGACAGGGAAGCCCCAGGAGGGCCATAAAGGGTAAATATTCCGGGCTCGTAAATTACCTTAGCCATTAACAGGTTTTTATTTTTGTCCTGACATTATTTAATACAAAGCACAATGAATGCTGTTGAGGTTCTTGTGCCACCTTCACAACCAGGAGAGATAATTTCTTTCTGTGCTATGGTCACACTAGCTCTGTCATGAAGTACAGATGATTAGCAGAAAGTTGGAGGGATCTACCACTGAAAAGGGATTATTGCCAGTAGTTTTCATCTCTGTTACCACTGTTTCAGCTCCTTAAATGTTTTCAACACAAAAGCATTGGTACTGAGCAGGTTTCTGGAAGGATTACAATATATTTTATTCATTGTTGAAATGTCTGTTCCTACAAAAAACAAAGGGGAGCAATGGAAGTCAAAAACTTAACGCTCCTCAAAATGCCATCTCTGTGCTTTATGACATTTTACTCTTCACATTAACTTCTCAGTATAATCTGGCCCCACTAATGTGGCCACACATACATCCCCCATGCCCAGAATAAAGTCCATTTCCACCTCCACTTATATGACCCAACCAAAGTAAGGCTGTCAGTGGCTGTTGTTGGGTCCTTGCTCAAAGCACCTCCACTTCCCACTGCTACTGCAATGCAAAACAACCTTTGAGAAGATACAAACACAATCAGCATTACAATTGGGAATGAAGTCTCTAAGTCAATCCTTTCCCAAATGTCTTGCAGCCTAGTAACTACAACCTCCTAGAGCCTCTAAAATGTAATATCCTTGAACCCTACACACATACAAAGATGAGTGCTCTACTCACTGCCTCTATTTACATAGCTTCTTTGTACTAGCCCCTAATGAATGGGCTGGTTTAGCAAGTCACACAACTTGCTCTGTAAGTCTGCCCTAACCTAGTAGACAACGTCGTCTTTTGTCACCACTAAGCTGGAAAGTACTTTACCATCATCCCCTGAATCATGCATGTAACCTTGCTTTTTTCCAGAAAAAGTACAGAAGTGTTTATTGATGATTTCGCTTTTCTGCATCATTAACAATTTTGCCATCTCCATCAAGTAATGCTTATCCCGTTGCTAGGATATCTTTTCTAACATACTTAAATAATCTTTACTGTCCCCAGCTCTGCTAACCATTGATTTCTCCCTGATGTCTTTAGCTCCCCTCATCAATTTTCTACACTTTGCAACTTCTAAATTATATCGATTACCATATCTTACTCGTTCTTTCATTTTGCTATAATATTGTTTCTTCAATTCTAATTACTGCCTGCCTCATAATCCTGAAACAGGATAGGCTTTTAGCTGACAATGTCGCACTACATAAGAGAATCTATACCTGTTCATACAATAAAATCCCCTTTAAAAGCTCTTCTTTGCATTTTTATAGGAAAAGATTTTCTCACAGATAATTTTACTTCTAGTTTTCCTTGGCTTTGTGTATTGACACCTTTGAGGAACACAACGTATATAGTACTTGTACTTTTATGCCACACACCTGTATGTCCACACTGAATATTATCAGGCTGTGACCACAGGTTCCTCACCAGCCACTGGAGTAGAACACCTTTATCCACTAGAAGATTTCAGAAGGCAGTTACTTCCTGAGGAAAGACATACTCGCTCATCTTTTATTCAAACTTTAATATAATGTTAGCATTGTCTCCACAAGGCAGCACGTCTCCCACTGAGATGCCCTACATCACTGCTATTTTTCCTTCCACCCACAGGCAGAAATGTAAGCAGCACCTAACAGATTTTGCTCTGTGGTTTAACATGGTGAGCAATCTGAGGACCACCATCACCACCCTCTTTACCGAGGTTCTGCTGATTAATATTGATCCACATGCTTTCAAGGTCCCAAACTTTTGAGTTATTCATATTTAAACAACATTGCAGCACCAGCTTTAAGCAGCCTGGGTAGATTCTCCCCACTCCCTTCCCACCTTTCTTGTCCTCTCTGTCTTTCATATGGAAGATACAAATCAATGATCTTAATATTTCAGTGTTTGGAACCAACCTACTAGTTTTTAGAAATAGCATTTATACTGCAATTGCATCTCTTCTTCAGGGATAACGTTGCATTCCTATGCCTCGTCTGGACTATTAATGCAGTTTCCAAGCACTAAGATTATCACTTTAGCCAACATTCTATACCCCATTGACTCAATGAATTAAAAAAAAACCCCAAAACAACTAAGTTTAAACTACTGCCCCCTGGTTGGTTAGGTTTTTTTAATCTCTCTTGATGCCTGTCTATGTTTAGCTTGTATCCAGGGGTAAACTATGGCCATTGTTTTATCAACTAATGACCCCTCCGCAGCAGAGAAGTGGGACTGGTTAGGAGGGAAGACTTATAGATCAAAATGAAAACAGATTTAATGAAACAGCCAACAAACAGGATCATCCTGAGACACAGAATCAAGAGGCCCTAACCAGAAACCTTCCTCTTCCCCAGAAAACTTCTCCCTTTATACTGAGCATGATGTTTATGGTCTAGGAGACACCTGAAAGTCAAATTGAGTCAGCTGCCCTGGCTGACTCTAAACTGCTAATGGCCTGCAGACCATGGCAGGCCTATGATTCTGTCCCACTGAAACCAGGACAATGTGTTATCTCATTTCCAAGAGGGAAAAGTAGCTCTTTTTCTTCCACTTTTATAAATAAAGGACTCTCTTATCTGGGTGGTGACACATCATTTTTGATAAAACCCAAACTTCCAGTTTCACCTCAGAAATGCAGCCAAACAACCAAAACCCTGGGTCTCTAACCCTCCCTATTTTTTCACTCATACACTTTAAATGATATCTAAGAAAACCACTTTGTCTTTTCTCCGTGTCCTTGCCTGAAGTCTTCTATAATCTGCATAATTCTACATTTGCCCAAATAATTTCCTCTATTGTTGATAACCACTGGTGGAAACTTGCCAGCCTTACAGTTTCATTTCATGTTTTTATGCTGGAAGACAGCTGACAGATTTCTTGCTAAATTCTCCATTCAGTCACATAAACATAGCATTGCCAGTGATAGTTGAGTTTTAGGAAGACTGAAGAAAGGAATTTGTAGCAGCAGACAGATTCCTCACTCCACAAGCTGTAACCCTTCAAGTACCTCTCCAGAGGCTCTCTCTCCTGCTCTGCAAGGGAAGCTTCTCCCATACTTTTTTTCACTGGGTATCTGAAAAAGGGTTGAAATTTCTAGCTACGCTGCATGTCTTCTAGTTTGCTCCCATCATACAATCACATTTCTTTAATTTCTAATGTTTCCTTTTTCCTTTTCACACATTCCTTCCCTTAGGATCTCAAAAACATCTGGTTGTCCAAGTCCATTTCTCTCAAATGATGCACAGTGGCAGGAACCAAGTTTCTCAGATCATGTATGTTCTCTTCTGCTACAACGATTTGCTTGCCCTCATGTACTGGATATCTCATGTCTTATCCAGAAAAGTCAGCCCAAACTAGCTCCAAACTCTGGGTCTGACCAAAGAGCCACTAGTCCCTGGCTAGGGGACTACAGATGATTTCAAGAGAATCACGAGATCCATGTCTTGCCCGTCGCATGAAGAATAGCGAGCCCAGAAAGCAGCCTGTGATTCCTGCCTTGCCTGGGTGAGCTCTCCGTAACACAACCACCGCCATGTCCCTGTCTATATTTGAGGTGGTATTTCACCATTCTCATTTTATAAACTGTATCACCCCTAGAGACCATGACTAGTTCATTTAGAATTGCCAGAGAATACAAGACATTCCAGCTAGGTCATTACCTGAAGATTTACACAGATTAGCACAGCTATGTCATTGTAACTTATGTCTGGATTCTTAGAACGTCAGCAGTCAAAAGGGAAAAAGCCACAAGGATTCTAGGTATGGTTATGTTTATATGGGCTTAGAATCATCCCCTCCTGATTTTACAAACCTACTCGAGACCCTCAAATTAGAAGCACAGCCACCCTTGCCTCCATATTTAAGCAGTAAAGAGTCATAAACAGATTGAGCTTCTCTTGAAAAAGAGCCTGAAATCAAACTGCTTTCCAGCAACTGTGTATTCCTTTCCCTGAGTGTACAGAGTGGGCCTCTGTGACATCAGCTAGGTAGGCTGGTCCCTCACAGAGGTCAGCAGCTAGAAATACCAAAGAAAATAGTTAATCTTTGCCTCCCTTGAATTACAGTATTTTCCCAAAATAAACTGGTCAGCCTCCTCCCAAAGAGCTATTTTAGTTGTGAGTTTTTCTAACGGGCAGTTCTTGTGGTCCTGTTCAGACGTAACTGGTGATTTGGTGCATTAGTAACACCTTGGTACTAAGGTAACCTAAGAATATAAAATGGAGAGGATGTGTGGTGTTCCAGTCTCAAAGTGCTTTGCAATGAGGCCAGTTGTTAAGTGTTGTTATGACACACTCCTGGGTTTTCACTTTGACTTCTTTCCACATCTTGTTGAGTTTTCTAATGTCTGAAAAGGTCATTTTGATGTGCTGAGGTCATATGTTAAAAAGCTGAGAGCAGGGGCCCTCGCTAATGGTGCTCTGAAAGCAATTGTTTGGCAGAAGTTCATTACATAAATCGCTCTGTACATTTTTAGGGTCATAAAAGGAAAAATTATACTTTGTCCTCTAAGGAGAGGATGTAAAGATGACGTCCAAGAGACACTGTTCAGCCACCAAGAGCTGGAATGGTGACTAGAATAAGTGGGTGGGAAAAGGCCACCAGCATCAGAAAGCTGCCAGAACACCGTCAGGCGAGAGAAGGAGAGAAAGGAGTCAGGGAAGTTGTAACTGGTAACTACAGGCCTGTCAGCCTGACCTCGGTGCCTGGCAGAGTTATGGAGCAGATCATCCTGTGTGCAATCACA
>JANHFX010000893.1:0-13161 GCA_027560015.1 Chloroceryle amazona | reverse complement strand
TGGATCAGGGGTTGGACTCGATGATCTTGGAGGTCTTTTCCAACCCAATCTATTCTATGATTCTATGATTCTATAAATAACAACCAGAAGAAATGTTGGGAATACCATTGAAGACTGGTTGTGTTGGTGGACTGCACTAAGGGACAACCCTGGTCAGTACAAAAAGAAATCACATGGATACACAAAGTTCCCACTTCAAGCCCTGTTCTCCCCAAACTGAAATCAACAGCACCTAGAGAAACAGTCCACAGAAGTGTCCTCCCTGTATGCACAGAGCCAACATGCCACAAATTGTTACTCCTTGGAACTCGGTGGGAGTCTGACAAGGTGATTTGCAAGGTCTGAATCAGACCATCACACTCATGCAGCAGTGTTTGGTCCTGATACAGGGGCTCACCCCACCAAAATGGGCTGGACTACTCAAGAGAGCAGCTTTGTAGGTGGGAGTTGAGTGGGATATGGACCAGGCATTACTATTTGATAATATTTACAGTACTTTAACTAGAGAGTAGTCCTCCTTTAATACTTAAATATTCAGGAATCATCTAAAACAAATTTGCATATGTGCCTAGTGACACAGATACAGGGCAGCAAGGCTTTGGGAGAAAATAAAAAGGGATCAAAGATCAGACATGACTGAAATACAAAAGGAAATCATGAGGAAAGCTGCACCAAAATTTACAGGAAAAGCACAAACAGTTCAAATTCTTTGGGTTTACGGTCATTATGGGCAAAATAGAAATGGTAGCAGCAGCAAGAGAGCAAACAGGATATTTGGGAAGCAGGATTCACTGGAATCATTTCACCCAAGTTCTGTTTTATTTCCAATCTTCCACCTCTATTTTACCTGCCTTACATTGCAGACTCAGGCTTGCAGAGAGGCTGGCAAAGTGAGACCCAGATAAACTGTTTGTTGTTTGGGGTTTTTTTAATATATGTGAGCCTAATTTTGTAAAGACCTGCTCAGCACTGTTCACTCAAGTAGTGCTACTGACAGAAGAAACAGTTGTGAAGGCAGTGGGAAGCACCATGAAGTTTTTTCAGGACCGGTAACCTGATAAGCAAAATCTCTGCTGGTTCACAACCTCTGACACTCGGTGTGTAATCTACAATTAAGAGTCTGAGTAGAGTATGAGTGCCCTTAAATTAGGGTAAGAATTCTATTCGTATACATCTATGTGTACTATGCATCAGTTGTAAAATATTTTAATGCCCTGTGCAGCTGAAGATGACATCAGACCTTCTGAAATGTATACTAAACCTCCCGATCACAATTCAAAGCATATGTTCTGCCTGGTCTGCTGAGGACATACATAATGGTACAAAACTAGGATGCCTTTAATGAATAAAACACTAGTCACTGATGCCATGTGCATTATACATACTTTCCACTCCACAGGCAAAGCAGTTACAGCTTTCACTGCCTCAAGCCATGCTACATCAGAGCATGACTGCATCACATCTGAGAACATAAGCACACTGAGGTGGTGCAGTCTTTGAATGGGAAATGTTGAAATGAAACCAAAGGTGCTGCCCAAAGTGTCGCTGGGGATCCCAGACCTGGCACCTCTGCCTCTGAGTCCTCAGCAAACCCACACCACAGCCTGTTCCTGGGTTTGCTGGGCAGCTCTGCTCAGAGAGCCAAACCACATGTCAGCCATTGCCTCTGCTCAAGTGATGCCACTCTGCTTCTGCTTGCCTGGCCAGAATTCAGTTTAAATAGTTCTATTCTGCCTACTTCTATTTCTCCAGCAGTTTCAACAGTGTATTATAACCTCATTATTTTTCTGCCCTAAACTATTCATTTTATGTCTCTCCGCACTGCTACAATAACTATCATAATCCATGCCAAAAGTGCATTCCAGCAAAACTCAAAATCACATTAAGGCTTTATCCCCAGCTTGCATTCAGCAGGGTGAATTCAGCACAAGTTGCACAGGAAGACCCCCAGCACACATTAGGAGGGGGCATGGGATCTACCTGTTCTGCATTTGGCAATGAGTATCCCTTTGCTAATCCAGAAACGCTAAAGAAAGACGGGCTGGAAAAACATGAGGAATTGGCCTAAATCCTGTCAACCATAAAAGCATAATGTTTCATCAATACATGCATTGATTTAACCATATTTATTCCAAATTGGGTTTAGGACAAATTTAAAGAAGTCTTGAAGCAGCTTACTTTAGTGCAGCATCATCAGGAAGAGTGCTGGCCTTGTATTGGTGTTTGGTGGGGTTTTTTTCCGGTTCCAGAAAAACCAAAACTACTTCTCTGGTAAAATCTGATATTAATAGATAAGCCTATGACGATCGAGAGAAATCAGTATCTTAACCTGTTGTACAGGTGTCTCAGCTTCGTTCATTCGTGGTGTCAAGTCCTTTGTGCTGATGTGCCTCTAAGTCCAGTATTTGGGACCATGTAATGAGGATTTGCCCCATCACATGAGCCCAGGGGCTCCAAGGACAGCCCACATGCCACCAGTGGGTCCCTCTCCCCAAGACCTCTGTGAGAGGTGCACCCCACTGGCAAGTCACAGCTCAAGCCAGTCAGCAATAGCTGGACACCACATGAGTGGATAGGAGCTGCAGATGTGTGACATACAGGACCATTTTCTGTGACATCTGTTTCTCCCAGTCCATTCACAAACAGTGCATAAGCCACATACTAGATTTAGTATAAATTCACTGAGCTTTGCTCAGTTTCACACACTTTTACTCCAAATTAAGAATGTCCATAAACAACTGTTGGACAAAAGTTGATTAGGTTTGCTTTTTTGCTGCTTTTGTTTAAGAGTGCTTGAAGTTTACTCCCAGTTGCATACTGATCAGTGGAACAGTCGCTCATGCATCCTTCTCAGCTCCAGTGGAGCAGGTTTAAGATACAATGTGAGTGGCTCTGGTCTCTTTTGCATCTGTGCAAAGCAGGCCTAACTTCATTAATTAAATGTGATTTCACCAATCAAAACAAAAGTTTGAACACTTTCTTTCAAATTATTTTGATAGAATGCAGCTCAGGAGATCAGATTTCACCTCATGAAAATACCAACTTTTGACGGGAATAAAGAGAGCATGCTGGTTTCCAGTTTTCAGTTAAACATTTCTCTTTCCCATCACACCTTTTCAGCAGAGCAAATATTTTTCAATTAGGCCTAGTAGCCAGTTTTTCCTAAGAGAACTATGATGAAGACTGTTTCCAAAGTATTCAGCTTTCGATTTCCTGATTCTGACATTTCAGTCACTTTAGGGCCAGTCATGAAAGGCCATCATTTTTTTTCCAGAGTCCTCATAATCCAGGCCATTTTTCCTGGACATAATGCATCCCACCTTACTTAATTCTAAGGCAGAACTTGTACAAATCCAAAGCAGATTGTTTCTTCCTCTCCTGTTCTCCAGCCTATTCTTAGTTATACATACGAGTCTCAATACATCCAGAAAAGCTGCCTTTTGTCTTTTGGCTTTGGGAAGTGGGAATTATTTCTGAAGAAATTTATAAATAGTTGCTCTGAATGCCTGAACAAATGAGTTATTTCCTGCAACTTGCCTCTTGATACCTTAAATCTGTTAGCATTTTGGCATCAGATCCTTGGTTACAGATCAGAGCGTGAATTGATTTTTATGAAAAAAAGCACAAAAGTAATCTCTGGAAACACTGAGAACCAAGAAAAAAATAATTAAAAATAGAAAGGAAAACAGCTTAGGTTCATCTGGAAGGAGAGGCTGGTCTGAAGAAGAAATGTTAGCAGTTTGTGGTGGCTCTGTTACTCATGTGTTTTTACTGTTGTCCTTCCTACATCTCCAACAGGCAGGTTTAGAAAGGCTTCAAGTCAGCGGGTCCCTCCCAGTTCTCAAGCTGCTGCTCAGGATTTATGAGAGCCTCTCTGCAGAGAGGTCAAAACATACCCAAAGGGAGAACAAAGAATTTGGTGCATTTATGTCTCCTCCACCCTCCAACCAGGGTTTTGCTCCAGCTTCACTCCCTTTGCCTCCAGCAAGATGTGAGGCCAGCCTATGCCTGTTAGCCCACACATCTCCCAGTTAAATGTGAAAAATCGATTTATTGGCCACTGACCATTTGCAGTAGGTGCATTTACTGAGCTCAAGAGCTGAACTTGAAGTAAGCCTGCTATCTGGCACTGGAGCAACCAGTGGAGAAGTTGAAAGTATTGTTCTCTAATGTTGGAACTGAGTTCCCCTTTAAAACCAGATCCACAATTCCCAGTAATCCAGGGAAAACTCTGGCTGTGAATCTTAGGGGCTGGATAACCCTCAGGCAACAGGAGTGAATGAAAATCCTAAGTCTTGCATGCGCTGCTCTGAAGCAACCAAACAACTGCCCGGAACAAGATCATGTAAAGAGAGAGAAAATGTGTCTACATCAGCTACTTTCAGTCCTTCCTAAAATGACTACACTCCAGAAGCACTAACAAAGACACAGATGTAGCAGTTTCTGTGACTTATCTCCGAGGCAATTATTTATAAATCTCCTTGATTCATTATGTGCCAAGCCTAAATTAATCCCCTGGTTTAGAAACAGAAATGTATACATAGCCTTGCACATTGCAACTAATAATGCATGCTAGACATTTTGCTTTATAGATTATTTTTGATGGCATGAAGCAATTTTGCCCTTTTTGAATATTTTAGGCAGAAAAAGAACTTTCTCAAAGGAAAGACCTTGGCTAGGGACAGTTCCTGCTGCGTGATCTTTCATCTATCTGCACATGAAGGCACTGTATGTGGTTGAGAAGTGCACAAAACAGCACACACCTGGATGCACATGTGCAAGCACACAGAGTTATGTAGAAAACTGCAAAGTATAGCCGCCTTCTCCCCTCTCACCTCCCTCCCATAATAAAATTAAATAGCACAAGTCCCTAAAGATTAACATTCCCCAGGCTTAGCTATTTTGCTTATCCAAAAGGCATCTTACTCCTGGTTGCCAGAGGCAGTGCAAACTGGGAATGACAGGGTAGCTGGCAGGCTACAGCGTAGTTTTGTCTGTGCTGTAATCTCTGCTGCAGCAGCTACAGATTTGAAGAAGGAACGATGCTATTTAGGCTGTGTATGTCAACTTCTTGCTCAAAGCACTGGAAAGTTCATGTTCAGAGGTTGGTGGTTTTTTTACTCCTCCCTTCCACCCGAACACTTAATTGTTCTTGTTTTTTACTGAAAGTCAGCAAAGTACAGGATTTTAATTTAAGCTGTCAGTCAAAAGTAATGGAAAAGCTAGAAGGCCTGACACTGCTTCTTTTCTGTTGCTGTGTAAAGCTACATTAGGGGGGATGTTTCAGCAGGAATGAGGAAGGAAGGACCAAGGCCAGAATAATTAGCTACCAGGTTTTATCTAGGACAAACATTACTAGGGAATAAAGCCATTAAAACATGCAGCCTATTTGCTGATGCTACAACAGATGCAGTTTCTTTTCACAGGAATTAACAAATAATCTTGGCAATAGAAATTGTGTTCTGTGTCGTCAGTATCTGTCAGGAACTCCCTGCTCCCAAGGGCAGGAAGGTCAAACTCCAAATAGAAGCACAGCATTGTGCTGGCTGTAGCTGGGACCCTGACCAACTGAGCATGGAGATGCTAAGCTGTGGGTACTCATGACCTGGAGGACAGCCTTACAAACCATTCATGAGTCTCCACAGAGGCTGTCAGCCACAGCACTGAGTCCCTCCATGCAGCAGGGACTCCCACTTTGGGTTCCCCAAACCCAGCTCTAGAGCAGCCCACTGCAGTGGAGCAGACAAGCGAAGGTAAACTTGTCAGATCCATCCCTGTCCCCCCAGGGACACCCACTGAAGATAGGGAGAGGGAGGTTCTGGCTCAGGATGAGGTCACATGTCCTTGCACTGTCCCCAGCTTCACGGGCCCTAATGCAGAGGTGCTCGTGTGTGTACAAAAGGGAGAGGAGTTTAACTCATGCCTCTTCTATTCCTCGTCATGATGTTTCTGGAGGGTCTTTCAGGATTTTTTTCTCTCTACTGCTGTGCAGATTTTCTTCTGTCTGTCCCTTCTTTTGTGATGTCAAGAAGTGGTGCCTGGTTGTATTGTCTGCTTTGACATTCATTCCCTATACAGCATAGGAGGACAACATCAATAACAGAAAGAAAGCTATCTACCTACCTACCTGCCCACCCTATCATCTGTATCTATCTCTCAGACTGATAAGTAAATCAGTGTTAAATGAGACACAATGCAACTCCTGATTAAATTACCACATCAGTTACATTTGACATGGTATAACCTTGAATATTAAGAAACTGAAAAAAAATCCAACTAATTTAAAAAGAAAGCTCTATGCAAACAGACTTTCAATCATTTTGGCTGAGGTGCTCAGTTTGACTCCTTCACTTACTTTGTCAAAGGGCCATAAGCCGAAGTAGCTTTTTACTTCCAACACTCTAGGACTCATTTGCCATTCACGGTATTAATAATTCTGGCTGCCTGAACATTTTCGTTATCAGAAGGAGGAAACTAAAGATAACTTATTGGGCATTGTTCCTGTTTAGGTGCTCCTCTGAGACTTCCTTTTGACTGGAATGTATTTCATTAATTCATGCAACACTCTGGCATGGATGTCTAATTAGATCTGCTTAATGGATTTCATGTCACAGAGGCATGTAAATCTTTCCATGAAAGATGAGGTTTGTACTGAGAGATAATATCATTTATTAGACTTCAGATAGAATTGAAATGAATGGACATAAATTTCAGTTTCTCTAAAAGCAACATCTGTAATACTCTGCTACAAACTTTTCCTTTCCTGTCTCTTCAGACACTCAGAGATACAAAGACCAGACAGACCATGGCAGTATCTTAATGGCCTTCGTGTATTAGCAATCACTTGATTTTCACTAGGAGATTTTTGCACACTTGTATTTTTCTTATCTCTTCCAGAATTTCAGTCTTCTGACATCCACCTGTTTTTTACACTGCATGTGATATCCTATGAGTGGTTATGTTCAATTTTATTTGTGCAGATGTGGAAGGGATTCCACATGGGGTTTCCTTCCAGGTTTCTATGCCCAAACATCACTAGTTCCTGAGATTACAAAATGCTACTGAGATTTCTGTCGTATTGCCTACTTGAAACCATATTCAGCAGCTGCATACACCTTTTATTTGTACACCAAATACCACCCTCACAATCTCCATTCTTCCATCTTAAAGTCTTTAGTATAGAGTTCTAGAATCTTGAGAGAGGGGAGTTGTGCTTGGCGGGTCTCACAAAGAGGAGCGCAGAAGGGGTACCCAAAGGCCACTTCCAGCCTAACCTTCGGCTTTATTTGTCTGATGCTGGAGGTATTTAAAGTAACTGACAGAGCAGATTCTACTTAATTTATTAGATGCATAGGAATCCATAGATAGTCTGTGGCTTTTTTTATGTCTGATACTAGTATATTCTGCAAAACCTGCAAAATACTTCATTACAATGTGGATAACTTCAGTTCTTGCAATAACTAGTTTGCTATTACATTCCTCAAGGCTTTAGGATACTCATAGGTCAACAAGAAGGGAGGCAGATATTAAAAAAAAAATTCTGCTTTGGCAGATATTAAAAGAAAAACCTGGAAAATTCTGGATTGATCTTGCATTCTCATAGACTTCCAACCTCTCTTTTAATGTTCCTAAATACACAGTTTCACCGACATCCCCCAGCAAGTTGCACGGGTTTGTTCTTTGTGGGACCAAAGCCATAACAGTTGTAAAAAACTTTTTTATCTGCAGAGACTGGGAATGAAACTGCCTCACATAAAGCATTGTTTTCAAGAACAGGCAGATACATAAATGTGATAAAGCAGTAAATAGTAAGCAACAAATCACAACTCACCCCAGCCAGCCCTCAGAAACAGCACACCCTAACCCTGCAGCAGCACCGGCCCTGAGGGCTTCTTATCCTCGTGACGGGCTGCACATGATGGGCTGCAGAAGCCCCGCCCCTGGCCCAGCGTCCCTTGCAAGAGGCGGGGCCAGCACAGGGCGGAGCCGCAGCCCCAGCGGGCTATTTAACTGCAGCTGTGGTGGCAACCAGGGCAAAACCTCTCGTTCAGAGAAATGTGGGTGCCCAGGTCTCTGTCTGCAGGGAGTGCCAGAGCCTGGCACTGCTGGGCGGCAGCAAGGACAAGGCCAGTGGTAGAGGTGACTGGGTGAGTGATTTCCTTGGCCTGGTGGCTGAGCTGAAGGAGGAGGGGGAATGGCTGAGGAATATCGGGGATGGAGAGAGATCAATGGCATCTTGGGGTGTATTAGAAGGAGGAGGAGGTTGAGAGAGGAAGAACTCTTCCTCTGCTCTGCCCTGGTGAGACAGCATCTGGAATATTGTGTCCAGCTCTGAGCCTCTCAGCTCAAGAAGGACAGAGAACTGCTTGAAAGAGTCCAGTGCAGAGACACAGAGATGGTTAAGGGAGAGGAACATCTCCCTACTGAGGGAGCTGGGGCTCTTTAGCTTGGCGAAGATAAGACTGAGGGGTGAGCTCATTAATGTTTATAAATATGTAAAGGATGAGTGTCAGGAGGATGGAGCCAGGCTCTTGTCAGTGACATCCAGTGACAGGACAAGAGGCTACAGGTGCAAATGGGATCATAGAAGATTCCAAAGAAATTTAAGAAAAAAACTTTTCATGGTGAGGGTGACAGAGCAGTGGAACAGGCTTCCCAGAGGGGTTGTGGAGTCTCCTTCTCTGGAGACATTTAAAACCCACCTGGATGTGTTCCTGCATGACCTGCTCTAGGTGGTCCTGCTCTAGCAAGGGACTTGGGCTAGGTGATCTCTTGAGGTCCTTTCCAACCCTTAACATCCTGTGATAAATCAACTCCTGCCTTCTCACAAGATTGCTTCATTTTTTAAACACATTCAGGTGCTTGTCAAAATGGGTTTTAAAAAGCCTCTGTTGTAGGGTATATCAATACTGATTTTCAAAGGTTCGGTAATAAAAAAAACTCTAAAAATCAGGTTGTTCAAGAAGTTTGGAAGTTGGCACCTCAAAACAGAAGCTATAGAAGTATTTTTCTTCTGAACAAATTACCTTGAGTTTTGATTAGTTCATGCTTATTAAAACAAAATTAAGCACATATAATGCCTAATACAGTCACACCCTAAAATAGTACTACCTTTCTATTTTGCAAAATTACACCTTTCCCCAAATCCAAACATGGAAATAAACTTCCTTGGGTCACATCTTGTTACATCCTTTGAAATATTGATAATAGCTATTCAAAAAGATATCTTTTCATGGCTTTCAGCAAGATGTAAATGAAAGTGGGTCTCGATATACAGAAGCTCCCCTGAGCAGGTTTGTAAAAAGCAAGCACGTGCTGATGTAGCAAAATCTTTAATTTGGGTAAGCTGGAAACTGGTTGCCATGCTTATCCATTATCCCCAGACACAAAGCCCATAAAGGGTTCAACTTCAGTCCACACCAGTAATGACTAAAAGCCATTAGCATATGTAATGGCTGCCTGGTGGCCTGTAGGAAATGAATGGATGGTCTCAGCTCAGCTCATGCAAGACAGGCGGCCACGTTGCAGAAACCACCCAGCGTTGCATGGGGAGGGAGACCGAGTTGCTCTCTCCTGCCCAGATGCCCGTTCCTCCCAAGTGTGTCCAGGCTGTACTCAGCAAGCGGACAAACAGACATCTTCCACTATCGATCAGCTATTTCTCTCAAACATGAAGCTCACTTTTAGGAGGGAGGAAGAAAAAAGTCTGGAGCCTGATGATAAGCCCAGGGGATTAATAAGAACAGTTTGGTTTACAGGATAAAGTAGAGCCTTTATCACCTGCAGTTCAATCTATCAACTTAAAAATACATGAAATCACAGGACTGGCTTCAACACCACATGAAATAAAGCTAAAATAAAGTCTGCATTTCGGGAAGTATTTCTGAACGATAAAGAAAGAAGGATACCCAAGACTGAAGATCATGCTAAGCATTTCTCCCACCCTGTAAAGCTTAAAGTACTGAATATAGTGTTGTAGTAGCAGTGAGCATAACAGTTGTTAGAGAATTTCTTTAAGAATGTAGACGAGGAAGCGGGATGGGTCCAGGAGAGAATCTCAGCTTTGCAGAAGTGGAGAGAGTTATAAGCTTTCAAATTATCTTCTGTTTGCCTGATGCTTTGGACATTTTAATTTTTTTCCTAAAACTTAAAACCTCTTTCTAAGCTTCTGATTTCTTCAGGGTGCAGTTTATCACAGTCCTATTTTATTTTGAAATGCACTAAAGCATTAAGGCAAAAAGGGAAGATGAACTCTGTTTAATCCCTCTGTTGCAATGCAGTAAGAGCGAGCGAGCAGGAAGGTGTAAGTTTATGAGGAAGGCAGGAGAAGAAATGGGAATGGAGTAATCTCATTGCAGCTGGTTTTGGAGATGCTAAAAACGCAATAATAAGCTCCCAGAGGACAGTTGTTTGGTTGCAGAACAGAAAAGCACTTCCAACCTTAACTTGACATCACTCAGCATGTCCTTAACTGGCAGGGCAAAGAACATGCTGTTATTTTACACGGCTATGGAGTACATGCCACAAGAGATTTTAGCTGCAGTGAGGGCCAACTACAGACATCAAAGGCTAGTATTTGAATGCAAAGAAGTGAGAAATGCATTTTATATCTCATAATGAGAAACGCAATTTATGCTTTATCAAACTCTAACTTCTAATAGGAGTTACATAACGAAAAGCTCCAGTCCTCTCTGCTGCCTGCCAAATAAGCTATCAAATATTAAAGAGATGAGCAAGAGCTCTGAAAGGGAGTTGTATGGTCACAGTGCGGCAGCCTTATTGTGCACGTGTGCATCCGTGTGCCTCTGCAAATGTGAGCAGGGGAATCTTCACAGCAGGGTGGATCCTGAAGGCCAGTGGATGAACCTGCAAACCTCCCTGCTCTCTGTTGCATTCCCACTTGCCCCAGGATGCAGGCATCCCAGAGAGGCTGAGCAGGAAAGAACTGGCTTGGGTGCTATTTGCATGGGTGCTGTTTGCAGCTGCTCTGCCAAGGGAGTTAATGGGCTCACAGGGATGGGCTGTTAATAAGCTCAAGCCCTTAAGTCCCATGAGCAACATCACCTGTTAGAGACAGCAGTACCAATCCTCCCAGCAGCAGTGCTTTTCTGAGAACCAGTGATGAAATAACATGAGGGTTAGGGTTTTTTTTCCATAAAACACTAGCTGCTTGCTGGCTCCTGTGATTAAAGTAAACAAATCTTGCTAAAGAGGAAGAAAGGAAAAGGAGGTTAACTCTTGGATTCTCAATACTTAGAGTTGGCAATATTGGGGTTATGCCTAGAAGAACCCAGTCAAGCACTGGGAAGAAGATGAAACATGAGGGGAAAACTCTGCTGGGCATCTCCAAGACTAACCTCTGTTTAAAAATACTTTCTCATAGTGCTGAGTTAGCAGGGAGGTAAGCCCTCCTGACAGTGGATGAGGCTTTTCAAGTGGATCAAAGACCCAGAAGGCAAAGAGAAGTGGGATGTTTCCACAGACTTACAGGTGGTTTTGTAATAAGATGAAATATGATTCCTTTTGTACTCTCTGCTGACATAGCCATTTTCACAGAGGGAATAAAAACAACTTCAGGCCTTGTGGGGAGCAAGACAGAACTGCTGACTGCTTCATTTCAAGTAGTTCACCAATCAGTATAGCCTAGTCAAAAAGCACACTGGACAGGTACATAAAGAAAGGCACTAAAATCAACTCTACATTTGAATTTTTTGATCCTGGAGAAAAGGAAAAGAAATAAAGAAAAAAATGTTAAAAAATGAACCCGAAGAGTATAAAAAATGTTACTCCAATGTAAAGAATGTCAAAAATAATTTTCACTGATGAGGGCACTTTCTAAAAATGAAATCCATCTCTGAAGTTGAACAGTGTCACTGTCAGGTAAGTTGATATCAGAGTGCAAGACATCTTACTATAGGCTCCATCTATAAGGCACTTATACCATAATTCAGGTTATTAACATCTGAGGTTACTGAACTGTGGGTGAAATTCAGAAAACAAGAAAGTATCACAAAACTTCAGCTTTAATTGCACGTGCTTTAACAAAATATAGACATGTATAGGAAACCCTGGGATTTTGTACATGTTTAATAAGGGTTGATAATATTATTGTGGAAGAACCTTATTTTCTTTATGTGCCATGGAGTATCACGTGTGTGAAGTTTCTTATTTATTAAGAAGCCTTTGCAACAAGCCAAGTTACTAGTGAAACTCTGAAACTCTGCCTAGTAAAAATATTTTCAATTACTAACAAAACCAAAGAGATTAATCTGTTAATGGTTAATGTCGTCAACAATTTCATTGGTAGCACTTCATGAACAAAAAAAAAAAGGTAGTGCTATATTCACACTTGAAAGAAAATTAAAAATCAGATCTAAGCCAGTTGTTTACATGACTCCCAAGAATCACAACAGAAAAAAAAGAAAAAAGCCAGTGAGAAAATGTATGCTAATGTGTTCTCCTCTGGAAGGCAGTTAATGAATAAACAAAAACTAGTCAACTGAAGGCAGCACTGTTTCTGGTAACAGGATAATTATCCCATGAGAGTCTCCCCAACATGCTTAGCAGTATCATGCACAGATTTTGGCCATTCAGACAAAGGTGAATGTTCAGGTGAGGCTTTACCTCAAATATTGTGTTCAGTTTTGGCCCCTCACTATAAGAAGGACATAGAAGTGCTGGAGTGTGTCCAGAAAAGGGCAACAAGGCTGGTGAAGGACCTGGAGCAAAAGTCCTGTGAGAAGAGCTGAGGGAGATGGGGTTGTTTACTCTGGAAAAGAGGGGGCTGGGGGAGACCTTATCGCTCTCTACAGCTACCTGAAAGGAGGTTGGATCAAGGAGGGGGACAGCCTCTTCTCCTTGGTGGTGTGTGACAGGCCCAGAGGGAATGGCTGCAAGCTGCACCAGGGCTGGTTTAGGCTGGGTATTAGGAAACATTTCTTCACTGAAAGGCTTATCCAACATTGGAATGGTCTGCCCAGGGCAGTAATGGAGTTGCCATCCCTGGAGGCATTTAAATGTATTGCATCCAGTTCTGGGCTCCCCAGTTCAAGAGAGACAAGGATCTACTTGAGAGAGTCCAATGGAGGGCTACAAGGATGATTAAGGGACTGGAACACATGTCTTATGAGGAAAGGCTGAGACACCTGGGGCTCTTTAGTC
>JANHFX010000892.1:0-66393 GCA_027560015.1 Chloroceryle amazona | reverse complement strand
TCCAGCCTGTCCAAATCCCTCTGCAGAGCCTTCCTACCCTCAAGCAGATCGACACTCCCACTTAATTTCATGTCATCGGCAAATTTACTGAGGGCGCATTCAATCCTCTCATCCAGGTCATTGATAAAGATATTAAACAAGACTGGTCCCAAAACTGAGCCCTGAGGGATACTGCTTGTGTCTGGTCACCAGCTGGACTTAACTCCATTTATCACCAGTCTCAGGGCTTGGCCATCCAGACAGTTTCTAACCCAGCGAAGAATCCACCTGTCCAAGCTATGAGCCACCAGCTTCTCCAGAAGAATGCTGTGGGAAACGGTGTCAAATGACTTACTGAAGTCCAGGTAGACAACATCCACTGCTCTTCACTCTTCCCTCGTCCACTAGTTGGGTCACCTGATCATGAAAGGAGATCAGGTTGGTTAAACAGAACTTGTCCTTCATGAACCCTTGTTGGTCAGGCCTGATCCTCCTGTTGTCCTGCACTTGCCATGTGATCACTCCCAAGATGAACTGTTCCATGATCTTCCCAGAACAGAGATCAGGCTGACAGGCCTGTAGTTCCCTGGATGCTCCTTCCTGCCCTTTTTGTAGATGGCTGTCACGTTGGCAAGTCTTCAGTCATCCGGGACTTCCCCAGTTGACCAGGATTGCTGATGAATGATGGAGAGAGGCGTGGCAAGTTCCTCCACTAGCTCCTTCAGCACCCTTGGCTGGATCCCATATGGCCCCATAGACTTACGGGTGTCCACTTGGCTTAGCAGGTCTTTCACTGCTATTTCCTGGATTGTGAGTGAATTATTCTGATCTCCATCCGTATCTTCCAGCTCAGGGAACAGAATACCATGAGGATAACTGGTCTGACTATTAAAGACTGAGGCAAAAAAGGCATGAAGTACCTCAGCCTTTTCCTCACCCTTGGTAACAATGTTCCCCCTTGCATCCAATAAAGGGTAGAGATTCTCCCTAGTTCTTTTGTTTTGTTTTGGTTTGTTTTTTTGGTTTTGTTGTTTGTTTTTTGTTGGATTTTTTTTTATATATTTGTAAAAACACTTTTTATTATCTCTTGCAGTGGTGGCAGGCTGAGTTCTAGCTGAGCTTTTGCCCCTCTAATGTTCTTTCTACATGACCTAACTAAATCCCTATACTCTTTCTGAGTAGCCTGCCCTTTCTTCCAAAGGTGGTAGACTCTCCTCTTTCCCCTAAGTCCCAGCAAAAGCTCCCTGTTCAGCCAGGACAGTCGTTTTCCCCTCCAGTTTGTCTTATGACACATGGGGACAGCCTGCTTCTGAGCCTTTAAGAGCTCCTTCTTGAAAAAAGTCCAGCCTTCCTGGACCCCTTTGCCCTCTAGGACTGTACCCCAAGGGACTTTCTCAACCAGTGTTCTAAACAGGTTGGAGTCTGCCCTTCAGAAGTCCATGGTAATAGTTTTGCTGAACCCCCTCTTTACTTGGCCAAGAACTGAGAATTCTACCATTTCATGATTGCTAAGCCCAGGACGGCCTCCAATAAACACATCATCCAGCAGACCTTCTCTGTAAACAACAAATTCAGCAAGACACCTCCTCTGGTGGACTCACTAGCTGAGTCAGGAAATTATCTTACACTCCAGGAATCTCCTAGACTGTTTCCTGTCTGCTGTGTTATATTTCCAGCAGATGTCTGGTAAGTTGAGGTCCTCCACAAGAACAAGGGCTTGTGATTTTGTGGCTTCTGCCAGTTGTCTATAGAACAATTCATCAACCTCTTCATCCTGGTTGGGTGGTCTATAACAAACTCCCAACAGGAAATGCACCTCATTGGCCTTCCTCAACTTTACCCATAAACATTCGACTGGTCCATCACACTTGTTGACCTCCATGCAATCAAAACACTCCCTAATATAGAGAGCCACCCCACTGCCCTTTCTATCTTGCCTATAACATTTGTAGAGCTTATAGCCATCCATTGCAGCACTCCACTCATGACAGTCATCCCACCACATTTCTGTAATGGAGACTACATCATAGCAGTAAGATATGAGAGAAGTAGTAAGATGTAAGATAGAATCCCAGAGACCCCATATGGATTCATCTTTCCCTGATAGCTGGTACTACTATTCCATCTTTATAGACAGGTAAATCTATGTGCAAGAGCTAACTTCATTAGCAGCTGCAGAAGAATGATATATTTAGGTGTTCATTTGTCCCAAGTACTTCATAAATAAGAAGAAACAAGTTCCTTCCTTCCTTCCTTCCTTCCTTCCTTCCTTCCTTCCTTCCTTCCTTCCTTCCTTCCTTCCTTCCTTCCTTCCTTCTGTATCCAACTAGATTTCAAAGAGATTAAGCACCTGCATTTCTAAGGTACTGGATATTTTCCATTCACATCATCTTCATGACAAATTTTTGGTCCTCAACATCTCTTCAGATTATGTCCTATCAAAATAATTTTCTCAGATTGTTTTAAGGTGTGTGGTAAAGTTTGATAAAGTAGATTTACAGAGTTCTAGTTGAACGCTTTCATGTCAGTATGCAGAGAATGAAAATAGGCTTTGGGGCTATTTGCAGGAAAAGCCTCATGTGTTGCCATGAAACATCACATATAGCTGTGTGAGAGAAAAATTACATTCCAGTATGGGTAACTATTAGTCAAATTTTATCAGGCTGATTCCTAAAAAAAAACCAAAACACCAAACCTCACTTAAACTTACCATATTTTGGTTTACTTAGAAAACAAAAAAGGATGGAGCTGCTGCTTTCAGTCAAGTGTCTAAATGTGCATTAAATTTCAGAAACTATGTACCAGGGCCAGAGCTTTGCTGTATAACTATTTTTCACTGTCAGTACAAATGTATCTACACCTGTGAAATACTGTTTACATAGTTCAAATATTTTCTTTATGAAAAAAAAGTGGAAACTCCTGTTTTATTTCATATTCAGGTGACAATCTGCATCTAATTTTATTACACTTAAAATAAACCTGAGAAATTGTCGTTCAAAGCATAAGCTTGGTTGAAAATTAAATGCAAATAGCAGTCTATATTGATTTATGGTGTGCACAGTTTTCCTGGGGTTTCAGTAATATTTTTATTCATTCATAATTAAGCATAAATTATTTTATTTTAAAAGGTAGAGTAGTCCAAACCAGCTTGTAATAGATAGCAGACTCCTATGATTTTTTTTTTTAATTTTGTCTATAGCATTATATTTTTCTTACAATTCTATTTATTTACACAAGAAAGATGTAACTACAGGAAAAGCCTATCTAGCAATTAATGATTACATTTATATTCACTTTGAGTCCTCTGTAGGTCACCTACCCTATGTGTTTAACGGAGGCATCATAATTACTGTGACTTTTGAATCTGAGAGTGTGGTGTCCGATTCAGATTGCAGACAGTTCTGGATGGTCAAGTTTTGTCTGTACAAAGAAAACACAGAAGTAATATATAACACATCATTTCTTCATAGAATACAACTGAGGAGTTGGTCTGACCTACCTACTGGGCTGGCATCTGCCACTGTGCTGTTTGTCACAGGCTCCCTTCAGAATTAATGAGAGAAATAGGCATTTGTGGGAAGAATTTATTCAACCAGATGTTGGCACCTACCTCAGGTTGGGTCATATCATGACCCATATCAACTGGCTGTGTTGAGTAGAGCTCTTCTGGATACTTCAGTGAGAGAAATGCTCCTTTCTAGAAGCACAGGTTGGATAATCATAGAATCATAGAATTGTTTGGGTTGGAAGGGACTTTAAAGATCATGTGGTTTCAACTCCTCTGTCATGGGCAGGGGCACCTTTCTCTAGATCAGGTTGCTCAAAGCCCCCTTCAACCTCACCTTGAACACTTCCAGTGAGGGGGCATCCACTCTCTGGGCAATCTGTTTCATTTCCACAAAATATTGTGATCGCTTCTCTCACAAGCAGAAGACCTGGTAATCCGGAGGAGTAGACAGAAAGGATCTCTCAAGGTTGGCATGAACCAGGAGGCAAAAATCATGGCATCTCCATCAAAGTTCTTTACCAGGCAGTGGCCATGGAAGTGCCATGGCATGCTCCTTGGGGTGGCCTGACCAGGAGCTGCTAGACTACACAGAGCCATGCAACCTGGTCCTTCTCATGGCAATTGGAGGAGGACTCACAGACATGATATGTCATAGCAGGCTCCTACAAATGTGGTCCCCAATGGGATTTAGCTGTACAAGTAAATGTCCCAAGTCATAGAGGAGTCTAGGTACTTTTGACACAACTCAGTCTCAAACAGAATGAAGAGACAAGAATTTTGCTACTACTAGTTCGTTTAGCTGTGAACTTCTGAATAATCAGAAAAACTTATTGTTCTGTACTTGGTTTAATCCCAGGTACTGCAAAGACTGAGCACTCATTTTTTTTCCCTTATTTTTCCCTTGATTTCCAATTAACACAGACAAGAACTGAATTCTGATTCCCTGAATCCTGAATCCCTGAATCCCAAGTCCTGAATCCTGAATCCTGAACCCTGACCTATGAGTTTGTACAACTGTCACTTCTGGGTGCTTGTTCTGAAAAATTAGTGGCATGGCCATCAGCAATGTTCTGCAGAGCAGTCAGGGAGACCATTAAATCAGATCAAAGGATATTGCTAATTTTAGCTACGTCATACCCTTGCTGTAAGATAGTAAAGCACTCACTTCAGATATCAGAAAATGTTTGAAGCTGTTTAAACTAATCCATTTGGGAATGTGGTACCAGGCAGGAGAAACAGCAGTGAGAAAATCCTTGTACCCAGTACTGAGTTCAAACCCCTAGATTCTGACTCCTTCTCTTGCATCTCCTTTCACACACTGTGAAGTCCCCAAGGGATATCACAACCTACTCTTTCAGGAGCTCCTTGAAATTAAATGCATAGTTTAAGATACCACTGACCCTTCCTATACAGTCAGTAGAGGTGGGAAACACCAGCCTATCAACCTACCTTCAATACCCATCCTGGGGTGGGATGTATTGTGCTCTGGTTATGCCTCTTCCTCTGCTGATTAGAGAGTGAGCCTTGGAGAACAATTGAAGTGAGAGTTATGACTTTTACTTAGATAATTTTCAGTAAATTAAATCCCACTCTTGCTTTAATTATGCTCCTAGGTACAGGGAAAATGGAATGTAAAGTGAAAAGTTAGTTCTGATGTAAACAGGATCAATGCTACATGCTGTAAAGTTAATACCCAGATGCAGCAAGGGCAGCAAAAGTTTTTGGAGCACTGCAGCTGAATTTTCTAACTGTATTTAGTCCTAGTAACTTTAATCTTAACTTGTTAAAAGAGTGCAAAGTCAATTATAATGGCTATGAAGCTGAGAGGCACAGGACAATTTTCAATTCCTTTTCAAGGAATCCATCAAACTTGTGTTAGTACAATTCTGTTCAATAACATCAAAACATCTGAGGCTATCAGGCTTTCACCATCTTCAAAATGCAGGTGAAAAGTCAATGGGGACATCACTCTCCAAAAAAATATCCATAAATCATGTACTGAAGAATTGATACTGTTAACCTTAGGGAGGTATCTTTGTTTCTTTCTTTTGCCTTCTAATGTATACCTTTTCCTCTAGCTTGCAATAATTATTTTTTTTCCTACATATTGAACTATATCCTCCAACACCATTAGATCCTTTCATAAAGCCCATGATTCAACTGTACATCTGAGCATGAATTTGCTCTCTGATGTTCTCCTTTCCTTTGCTTGAACCTAATCTTTTCTTCCTATTGTATTTGCCTGACTTAAACTGTAACCTTCTGGGAGAAGCAAGTGTGGATTATACCAACAGCACAATTCTGCATTCTGAGTTCAAGAATATGTTACTGAGAGCATGGGGTTTTTTTAATGAAGCATAAAACATTAGTTTTAAGAAACATCATTCACGAAATAAAGATAAAATTGACGTAGTGGTTTTGGAGGTTTTTTTGTACTGGATTGAAGTCTCCGGAAAACAAAAAAAAATTACCTGCATTTGCCTATAAGAAGTGGAAATGGGTGATGTAGGAGCAAAACACAGGACCCAAATACTCTCTTGTTCCCTTCCCAGCCTCTTGGGATTTTGGCACTAGGAGGCTTCAAAAGGGGTAAGTGGCTTATAAAATCAAAGCTATGAGTGCACAGGAAGAACTAGAAAATGTCCAATCCTCTCATTAAAATCCATTATGATCAAGTGAAATCGAGGAACAAAATTAAAAGGAATAAATACGGTTAGCAAGAAACCTTAGATAAATAAGAATAATGCAGTTAGTGGAGAAGAATTAGACCTAATTGCTGTGTTAGTGCATTGCTAATGAAGCTGGAATGAAACCAGGTGGAAGAGATCTATTTGTTGCCCATTGGCTCCTGCAGGCTGGAGATAGTAATATGAAAACCACTAAAGACAGAGGAAAATTTAATGAAAGTAGACTGACCTGCCAAAGCAGCAGTAATATTATAATCTTTTCCATATAAGGTAATGTGACATTATCCTAACATTAATGAGAGTATTACAGTGGCCATCACATAAGAGCACACTTTTGCATATTTAAATACCAGTGCTTTTTTGCCTTTTTTTTTTTTTTTTTTTTTGGCTTTTGTTAGTTTGCTTGTTTTAATTAGGAATGTTTTCCTGGATGAGGAGCATGAGCAAAAATAATGGCAATCAATACTCTGGTAATATCAGAGTTATTATTCTGCTTCTGTAACAGATATATAAAAAAAATTATTCTGTTCATAGATTTACCTATAAACCTTCATTAACAGCTAAGAAATAGACTAAGGAATTTGACCAACATAGTGTGGGTAGGCTTTTTTTATTTTTTATTATCATTCAAACTAGCTCTTTTCCCTCTCTCCCTCTTTCTTTCCTTGCCCCTTCTTTTTTAAAAAAACCTTTTCCCTATGGCTTCTAAGCATGTGGTTAAAGGGGAGAAAAATCATATTCACTAACTGATTTTCATTTAGTGCACCAGGAGCCTTAAGCCACTTTGTGTGCAGATTTCCAGTTTCAATTAGAATGGATTTGCAGACATCAGATGATGTGAAAAATTATCTCATTTGAATCACATGAAACCAAACCACTAAGACATTGCTGATGAGGGAAACAGTGGTCTCATCTTTCCTGTGGTGTGCCATCTCTATTAGACTTTGTAAACTGCGGCAGTTTGAAATCTTTAACCAGCCATTACTAATAAGCATATGTTAATTGTAGCAGAGATCATAAGCAGGTCAATTAGGAGGCAAAGACTGGAACAGAATGAAACATTCAGCTGGAGGGAGAATTCAGGGCAGGTGTCGGCCAGCATGCGCTGCCCTGGCAGGAGCTCTAAGCATCTTGGGTAGAGCTCATTTAACGTTTTGATTTGCTGAATTTGCATTTCAGATTTCCATTCCTAATAGACAATATAGTCAGTCTTTGTTAATGAGGACTCTGATTACATGTGCCATTATAATTGGGAATTAGCAGGCCAGCCTTGTTTTGGAGATTAAATCCAAAGTAAATTAGATTAAAGACAATGCTGCTGAAATCCCTTTCTTTTTGTTTTCTCAAGCCAAAGGTGAGGAAAACTCCATTTGTTTTGTACATACCATTCTTACCTTGATTAGCATGTCTTGCAGTTTATTTATACTTTTTGAGCATATAATCTATTAATGGTTCCAATATTAAAAGCAACTGAGAAATTGCTATGTTTACTTAAATGATCCTGATTGTGCACTGATGAAACAAGTGCCAGTAAAGAATTAAGAGCATTTTGAAACATTATTTCTTATTATAAAGTAAATGTCTCTAAGTATGCATCTGCCTGGGGTATATCCTTCTACTAAATATTGATTGTAACTCTTTATGCTCTTATCCTACCTTTATTTACACCATTTTGACTCCATTAACTTCAGAGGAGTCACACCAGTCTTAAAAACACTAGATTTATTTGTTATATAGTTCCATAGGTAGATATTTAGATATGTTTTCAGTTAATTCAGAAACAAGAAAGCTGGGTGATTTCTTTCCTTCTATTTTGTCTCAGGTATTAGCAGACAGTAAGACAAATCCTGTCATTGACTAGGTTTTCTGTACAATAGCTTTTTAGCAGCTGTAGTCATATCTAGTTGTAGCTCATCTTTCATGTGTCTTATTCTGTGGCTTATTCATGTATGTAAAATATAGTTCAGATTCCTTCAAAATTCCAAAAATATTTAATTTTATAAGCTCCAACATTTTTCCTTAATAAGTTTGCAGAGCAAACTGTTTTTCTTCTAGTTGAAAACTGATAATAAGTTATCTCTGCAATTGCAGGAAAAACTGTCCAGCAAATAAAGGACAGCATGTTCCATGTCATTATATCTTACATCTAAGAAGAAGCAGCAGCTCTTCATGTATAGGTCATCAAAAGTAGAGTGCAGAAAAAAACCTAAACCAACCAACCAACCAACCAAACAAAAACAACAAAACAAACAAAAAAAAACAAAACAACCAACCAACAAAAAAACACAAAAGAACCACTAATGTCAATCAAGTGAATCAACAATTTTCCTGCTGTTTCAGAAAACTAAAAATTGTTAAGCCAATGGGTTTGTTTTTTTCTATTAGAAGACAGTATTTTTTTTTCTGGTTTCATAAATCTCTTCAAATATTTATCTTTCTGTTTGTTACTTTCTTTAGATGAGCTTCTAACTGGAGTAAGACAGGTATGCTTCTTGCCCTTGTAATTCATAACTATTTGGGTTTGCATGCTTTAGTTATGAAAAGTTGGTTTAGTCCATGAGGAATCTTTGAGCATTCTCACTGCCTTTCTGCTGCTTCTTAGTAATTAGACTATAAAACCAGGCACATTAAAACAAAATATGAAGAACTAACTTTAGAAAAAAGGAAAAGTCACTCTCGGGTTTATAGAAGAATGGGGCACACAAGAAAAACAGATTTGCTGGAGTCTGAGTGCAGAAGACATTTCTGGCTGCTGGATAAGTTGCTTTTTGGCAGAGTAAGTTTCAGAGAACAAGTAATGAAGTTTAAATATCATCTAACTTTGCTATGTGTAAGTTGTTTAGACCAGAAACTGTTTTATTATCCCAGGAAAAGATGTGGTGAATCATAATGATGTGCAAATAATCAGCTTCTATACATATTGGACGCTCTGAACGTATTCCTTTAGCACTTATGCAAATACATTTCTTTATCATTTCTGTTTATTTGAAGGAGAAAAAGGGAAGGTAAAACTGCAGAAGAAAAATTGTCCAAGGAAATACCAGTAATCATTGTTACACTGTGATGGTTCAGTGCTGGCATCACAGTCTTATTACCTCTGCATTGTCAGTCTCCCCAAGTGTGTTACTAAGTTTGAGTCTAAGTTTTAGTCTCTCAGTCCTACCATGAAAACAGAATTAGCCATTAAATTGATGACAGGTAGGAGACTGGTCAAATTAAAGTAATTTGCTTATGTTCGTCCATACATATCATATGAACAAAATCATGTTTGAATATGAATAAAAACGTGTGTGCATGTCTTTATGTGTAGAGACAAAGCATACAAAGAAAAGAGTAGACATTTTTAAAGAAAGATTTTTATGTATGAGCTGTAGAGATGCGTAATATTCATAATACCTTCCTTGGCGTTTGTAAGTCATCACTTCTTGGAAATAAAAATGTTGACTTTGTGGCAAAAGAAGCCTATATAACAGTCCTCCTTGAAAAGGAATAAGTATATAGGACAACTCTGGAAAACAAAGGAATTGTGAGAGCACAAAAAAAAAGCCTCATATATGGTATAAAGCCAGGACTGCAGCAAAACCTACTGCCAGAGATAAGTACATATGAATTATTATTACACAGCAACTTTTAAAAGCTTGTGTAATTAACCTCTAAGTCTTCCCCAACTGATTTTTTTCCCCTAGGCAGGAGCTTTGTTGGGAAGTTCAGCAAATGGTAGATGATTCAACATCATTTTCACAGTGGAAGAGCCTTTGAACCGTAACTGTGAGAGACCTAGTGTCACAAAATTGTTATTATTTATGATCCCCACCATCTGTCTTTTGTTTGCAGGGACTTTTTTAGCTAAATAGTCCTCAACAATGTAGGGCTGCGCTGGTTCTACCCCAAATAATTTGTGAGTTATGGTAGTGGTGTTGATCAAAGTGTGACTCTAAGCATTCTGCTGAGAAAAATACCTGCATTACTATCCTTATAGGTCTTAATCTGGGAGTGTATGTGACTACTTTCTAGCATCTATAAAAGATGCGACTTTTGACAGAGGTCTCAGCATTTAGAGGCAAAGTTTAAGACAAGCAGAAACTTACTGTGTAAAACCACACAGTATAAATATAGGTTTGCTTTTGTGCTATTCCAGTTACTGAGACACACTCTGCACCAGCCATTTCTCCTCCAGAGCTTCTCCTTTCTGATCACTGATTTTTGTCTGGGTTAAATGTGCATGTACATGATAAGAATGTAAGTGTGACCTGGTGGTGGGCCCTCAGGTTGAGAAGCAAAGAGAAAAAAGAGATGAGGAAAGGTGAGCTAAGGGAGACAGTCTGAATGAACAGGAGACACTAGGAAAAAAAGTTACAAGAAGTTTAGGATGAAGGATATCTCTGAACCACCAATATCATGTGGGCAACGGGTACATTTTCATTGTGGTGTTACCTGTACTGGTTTTGTCTGGGACAGAGATAATCCTGCTATAAGATGTGAAGGCAGGGGAGCAGCGAAAGAAATTGAGAGTGGCTGTTAGACGTCACGGTACTCCTGGGTTCTGTATTGACACTAGAGACTTTCAGGACTAATGTGAGCCTATTCCTTTTAAGAAGTCTGAAATGTCAATATCATTAAAACAATGTCCCACAGTGACTTGGTTCCTGCTTGAAGAGTGAGAGAGTTGCACTCAGAATTTCCTCCTCTCAGGGCATTGCACTGACCCATGGAACCTGATTAGTAGGACTTCAGGAGGCCTTGATGGGATGTCTGGTAGAAATTGAATGTCTGGTCATAGTCAACATGCTTGGTAGTCAGATAAATGGGAACATTTGCCTGTCTGTCTATCTTATAGCACTAAAACTAATAAGAATTTGAATTTTTGCCATTCGGTATTAGAAGAATGAAGTGTTTGCCTTTCTGGTCAGTCTGTTGTGCACTGTATATTGCTATATAAAATAAAGAAGACACAGTTATTTTTAATGTGTTTAATATTTATATTTTTATTCACCAAGAGCAAGTTTGGTCATGGTTACCAAGCTCTTACTGAGCAAAGCCCCAAAAGGTACTTGATATTCTGGAAATAGTGGGACCAGTTCACTCCTAATGCAGGCAGTTAAGTGCACCACTAGTTCTAGTGGGCTGCTCCCACACTCTCAGATATGAAGTCAGGCCAACAAAAACATGGATATTACCAGGTAAGATCTCTTCTATTTTTTTCAGAGTACCCAAGGGTCTAGATAATTTAGAGAGAAGAGGAACAAAAGAATTAAGAAGGAGGTTTGACAACTTCTTCACTTCTGTGGTGGTTGATCTGCATAGCTCTATATGGTGCTGTGAGACATGAATTATAGGAGTTATTTGTTGATAAGTGGATAATCATTTGTATACTGTTTCACACAGGGAAAGCATATGTTTCCGATCTCAGGGGACTGTCTTGCATTTCTACAATGTCCCAAAATCCATGTTTTCCCCAGACCAATCCATCTAAATATAAATACAACTGTAAGAACAGTTTAGTAGATATTCTTACAGGCTATGTATATACTGATTTTTTGTAAGCTAAGTCAGGCTTCCATAAATTGCAATATTAGACCAACATGCTTCTGGGCATGCTTTATACATATATATATATATACAAGGGGGTTTTGTCCTATATCCTTCTTCATCAAGCCCCATCACAGTTCATCACTTTATGCTGGTGACTAAGTATCATTCTTTTCCATAATATTGGATTTACTTCATCTCACTACCTTAAAATTATATAGATCTCAGTCAATTGTGGGTATTTATACAGAACAAATGGTGTATCCAACTACACATCACATGTATAAGGCTATCTATTCATGTTGATATTCAGATACCTCAAAGAAAGATCTTGGTATTTATGTTTACACTTAGAATATTGAAATGTATATTCTTATGTTTCAATATTCCCTTTTATCCTACTGTCACTTTCCACAACAATAAAAGATTTCACAGTAGACACCTTCAGCCAGGGACTGATAATCTGCACCACCAAGGGCTTTCCAGAGCTGCCTCTTCTTCTAACTCACAGAATCAGAGGCTGAGTGCCAGTAACACTTACTTTATGTCTCTGTTGTTACTATCTCCCACTCCACTTGGTTCAGGAGACCCAGAAATTATAGGTTGAATGTCTGTGGAGAGGTAACAATAGAGGTTTCTGGGTCAGGACCCAAATCTTCCTAGAGTCAGCAGATTTCCTATGTTACCTGTCCTGATGACTCAGCTTGCGAATCCCTTTGCAAAGGCAATTCAGACATGACAACAATGTTTCCTTAAGTATGGGTCCTGATGGATAAAGAAATAAAACAGGGAAAACCTTGAAGAAGGGCAGCATAATGAGAACTGTGCCTATTGCACCACACTTTCTGTTAAGTCTCCCATGGAAAGTGCATATACATTCTGCACTGGACACACAATACACATCACTCTATTCAAAGCTGCTGCCAGGTTTCTCAAGTGTTTTAATCAAAGAACATTGAACTAGCACTGGAATCAAAGGGATGAATACATATTTTTTTTTGCACACAAAAATAAAAGAATAGCTTTAACTGAAGGAAAAAAAGTTTCAGAATGTTTGTGACTGTCTATGTGTGTTTGCATATGTATGTGTATGTGTGTGTGTAGGGGGTAGCAGAGGCTATGACATAGCATATGAAGACAATAGTGTAGTTGTTATTATTTATACATGAGTAAAGATTACAAATGCAGGCAATAGCTCAGATCTCTCACCCCCTGGATCTGTGAAACCTGTCACTCAGTCTCCTGCGGTGTGTCTTCCTGTCTCCGAGCCATTGGACCACCTGCTGCCATGACTCTCATCTATTGCATCGCCCGAAGGCCTCGATGATAACAGCATTGATTCCAATGTACATCTAATTACTTCTCATAATCTATTCATTTCACAATAGTGTAGTGAAACATCTGTCACATCATAAACTCTTTAGTATCCTTATCAAACCACCAAAACATACTCTGCTGCCAGTTGGCACTACCTTGCTTTCTGTTCTTATTAATATGATGCAAACATATCTATGTTTTTTGAGTTGCTTGAGATGAATTTCCCTGGTGACCAGTGAAAAAGAATTGGGCAAACTGCAATTGTAAAGTCTACTCACTACTTAGTGAGGTACCATTATTGATGTCATACAAATATTGGTGAAAATTGCTTTGTTTCTTCTAGAGATAAAGGCTCTAAATGGGGTCTTTAACATTTATAGCACAGTAATAGATGACTCCTTTCCTTGGCTCAGTGTGACTGATTCATTTACTAAAATAAGCATCTCAGGGATTATTACATTTGAACGGCATATTGCATGGAAAAGCCCTTTACCTTTATAGTTTTTACTTTATCCGTGGGTAAATAATGCCCACTCTTCTTCTTTCCTCATGTAAGAAATCAAGAGCAAGGAGACCCATCAGCATATATTTTCATTATCAAACTGTAGAAAATATATCTATCCCAATAGGATCATGAATAGACAGTTGCATCTAATAAAGAGGGCTGATTAGTCCACAGAAAGGAACCTCAGATATTCAGGCAACATTACAGAAAATAAACTCTGAATAGTGAGGTGTTGGTTTACCATTACATGCTGAATTATGATGAACAACAAATCCCAAGTGAAAGGAGTGATATAATAACTGTATTCCCTTTCATGGGTGATGTTAGCACAAACTGGGTTTTGTTCTTGTTGTTTTAAATCTGCAATGGAAATTAATTTAGTGTGATTTGATTGCTGTAGAAATGGGAGCAGTTTATGCATCCTCAGAACATATACAGCACAAGCAGCCATTCTGGGAGCTCCCTCACGACACGCTTCAGCCCAGCTTTTGGAGGACCCACTTTTCCACAGCCTTTCAGTATCTGGTGAGGAAGTTAATTTGGATTCTCTGACAAGGCTGTAGTGTGGTGCCAGTCACTGTAGTTACTTTTATTATCTGAACATCTGACAGTAAGGAAATGGACTGCCATCACTAATTCAGGACACATTTTTTAGGTCCTGATCTTGCTGGGAATCACAAGGGTGACCTAAAGGTGAAGGAGTCCACATCTCATTACCAATGCCCAGGACATTATCCATTTGTCAATATCTAATGCCATCCAACATATAAAGCAACCTGATTGTTTATCTGCCTTTATTTTCATCCTTTGTGCATTTTCTGGTTTGAAATAGGCATTATTTGTACCTATTTACTTAAAGTGTATGTTTTTACATCCAGAGCACCTTCGCTACTCCTGCACAGTTAGGAAGCATACAGAGATTTTAGTGCTATTGACATATCTTGCAATATGCATGTGTCCAATGCAAAAGTCACTTAAAAGTGAATATTTGACCTATTCAGTCCTTGATACTGCTTTGTCGGAGGGCTGAGATCTATGGATTTATGAACATTCCTCTCCATTAAGAACAAAAGCAGGAAAAAGCAGTTTAAATCTCAGAAAAAAAGCTTTCAGAAGAGCTCAGAACTCATAGAGCAGATCAATGCTGGGTCCAGACTTATACTCTTTTCCAAGTAGCAAAACCTGCTTTACCATGGCTGTTGAAGAATTCAATTTACTCTCTTTCTATCTCACTCACATGGAGCTACTGTACACAGCTTGTAGCAAGATGGAGAAGCCTTACCTGGACAGTGGAGAGGGTTATGTATTTATATATCAGCGTCAAGTTCATCCACTGAGACTAAAGACATCTGTAGAATAGGTTGCCCTGCGTGTCTCCTCCATAGGTCACATTTGCTGTTCATGCTTCTCTGACTGTGGTTTCACCGTGGGCAAAAATTGTCATATGAACTGACTGAGGAGACCATGTTATCACTTTCTCAGTTACACCTGTGTCAAGCAACTTCCCTGTCTTCTCTGGTACCTAGTCGTTTGTGTGCCAGGTGAGCAATAGTCTGATATAAAAGAAGTTAAATCTAAAGAAAAAAATAGTATTTAATATTTTATAATATGTATAAACTTATTATACTGACAGAGTTTTCATAGATCCATGGTAAGAGAATATTTGTTAGACCAAAACCATAAAAATTAAGAATAAAGTAAGACTGATCCATAGTCTTGAGATTTGAAAGGATAATTTCCAGAAGGTAGAGAGTTAATTTGCTTTTAGATTTTGAGATTTTCTTCGTAAGTCTGATAGCTAAGGTTGATTGATTTTTTTTCTTTTGAAATGAAACCTCAATTGTCATATTGTCACATGAATGTAGGACATAAGGATTTTTAAAAAGTATCAAGAAAATAGCTGTCAAATCACTGCTAAAACATGTAGTATTAGGTTTATTGCAAATATTTTCCCCATGACATCAGCAATGTTATGGATTGCAGTTAACAGTCAAAGACTACAGTACCAGACATATCATCATCAACAAGTACTGCAAATTTGGAGAAGGAAATCTGCAAATGAAACATTTCTCCGAAAATTAAGGAAATAAAATGTACAAGGACCCAAGAATAACATCTATGGGAGTATATCAAGATTCTACAACCACTGATATACTTGAGAAGTGTCCCAAAACTAAGTGGATAAAAGATACTTTGGTTTGATATCTGCATTGAAAGGGCTTTTTCTTTGGGGAAAAACCAAAGAAACCAAACCAAAATAATAAAAAACCCGAACCGAAACAAGCAAACCAACCAACCCCAACCAAACCAAAAAAAAACCCCAAACAAAAAAACAACCAGCCAATCAACCAACAACCAACCAAAGCAAAAGCAAAAGCAAAACCAAAAACAGAAAAAAACACCCACAACACACTGGATAGAAGCAATATATCATTTTCCAGTTTTAGCTAGGAAAAAAAAAGGAACTTAATTTGGAGTAAATAAAAAAAAGTCCAGCATAAACACACAGGGGTCTTTTAGAATAACCAGAGGTACTGGAGAGAATTTAAATATTTTCTTGTTTATTTTAAATTGAAGGTCAATTTGTAAGTAAAATGAAAGAAATAATAGTATTTTTATTTAAATATTTGTTTTCAAAGTATCAAAATAACATTTTTAAACATTATCAAAATGTAATCCTTATTTCTCTTCTGAAACCATAAGCTTGACCCAGATTTTTGAATACTTCAAGTTCTTCCCAAAGGGCATTTTTCAACAAATTCATTGTCCATCAAAAGTATGTAGATAAATAAATGAATAGAAATACTTCAATACTATTTCAGTGTAAATCTTCAGATTAGGAAGATATGGAGACCATATATCAGAAAATCAAGTTGGCAAATATGTCCTACAGCAGAATAGCATGGTGGGGTAACCTTGCATAAAACCCACCCAGCCACTCTCTCACTCCCCCTCCTCAATGGGGCAAAGGGAGGAAATAGGATGAAAAAGCTTGTGGGTTGACATAAAAACAGGCAGATCACTTACCAATTGCCTTCATGGACAAAACAGTTTTGACTCAGGGAAAATTATTTTATTGCCATTTAAAATAGATCTGGACAGCAAGGAACAAAGACAAAATTTAAACCACCTCTTCCCCACCCTTTTCTCATGCTCAGTTTCACTCCTTCATTCCCAACTGTTCTACCTCTCCCCAGGTGGTGCAGGGGGATAGGGAATGAAGAGTTGTAGTCAGCTCATAACAGTTTCTCCCTGTTGATTCTTCCTCCTCACACTTTTCCCCTGCTCCAGCATGAGTTCTGTCCATGAGCTACTGTTCTTCAAGAACTGCTCCAGCATATGTTGCCCATGGGCTGCAATCCTTTAGGATAAAACTGCTTCAGTGTGTGTACTCTTCCACAGGTCACAGGTCCTTCAAGAAATAGCCACCAGCTCTGGCATCAGAAATTTTTTACAATATTTGCTGGAGCACCTTGTTCCCCTCCTCCTTCACCAATTTTGGTGTTTGCATTGCAGTTCCTCATTTTTTTCTCTCTTTGTCTGTGTTACATTTTTTTCCCCAAGGTGTCAGGGCAGGATGAGGGACTGCCCTGTAGTGGGTCCACTAGAGCTGGCTGGACATGGTACCCCCCCCTACTACCAGCACCTTGCTATGTATACCCAGTACAAATAAGATGCTGCTTCTAAATGCCACATATTTTGTGGCTTAGGTTCTTTTCTTTTAACTGAAAGATTCACTGAATATGACAGTATTTACATGGCCACAGACTTAATGCAATGAGAGCACATACTACAATTTAAAAAATTTAAATTCCCTACAGATTGAGTCCTTTCTAAATCAGTGAGGGCGGACAGAAAAAGGAATCTCTTTTATATATATTTTTGAAGAATTTCCAACATAGACTAAGTGAATAAGGAGTGGATTTTATACAGATAGATTATATACTGATTTAAAGCAACAGAGCTCTGTTGAGCCAATCTAAACTACGCTGATCTAAGCACAGCCTGAGATAAGGAGCTCAGGTACTTAATGAATAAAAAATGCCTAACCCTCCTTGAGCAATGATATTGGTATGGTGCCATTGGCAATGAAGTTTGTACATGTACAGTGCTGTAAAGTACAATGGGGGAGAGGAAGGAGGCAAGCAGGTAGGAAAGCAGTTAAACATTTAATGACATTCAGTAGTTTGGGATGTAACTACTTAGAACCAACTCTTTAATGGTAACGTTCATAGCTATCCTCATGTGAATAAGTAGCCTGTATCTGCCTGTGCTCTCACTAATCTTCAAGACCTGTTTTCCTGGTCATTCACTGGTGCAGCTGTCCTCCCAAATGAACTGCAGAAACTTACTCCATGGGGAACCACAGAGATCATGGAAAGAAGAGCCAGGCTGCAGCAGAATGCCTTAATCTCTGCTGCAGGGAATTTTTTTGTGGGAGCATTTTTTCTGGTTGCTATATCAATAGCAACCTCCATTTGGTATTCTATAGGGACACAACGGATCACCAATCCAGGTCATAGATGTCTGGTTAGATCTTCTCCTGCCTCTCCTTGTCTGTTTCTGTGGTTTATTTTTTTCCTAACACAGAAAGCCTGGGTAACTGGCTCACTCTCTATGTCCTTTTATCACACCCTCTTTACTGGCACTTTAAATCTATCATCTTTCTTGCTTTAGTATTATATAGGAGAGAAACTTCATTGAAACACAGAAGACAAGAAGATCTTAGCAACAGTAGGATAAAGGGATCTCAAACTCCTTATGGCTCTAGTAGAAAAAAAAAATACTGATGCAAAGAAATCTCCATCTCAAATCAAAACTGGAGTGAAAAAAAAAACTTTATTCATATTTTCCTCAGAGTTATTCTGATTTTAAAAGAAAAAAAAAATGCAATTGTGGAAATTTTTGAGAATTCTGGAGCTGGATTAGCATTGGCAAAAGGGAAGATTTGTCCACTCAAATGTTATAAAGTCTAGAGAAAGTTGCTTGTGCTCCTTTATCTCATTCTACAGAGACTGCCACTTATAGCCCAGTATCTACATAATGAGCAAAATTTGCATACTTCAGATGTAGGATTAATTCCCAAACCATTGCAATACTGGGACAGGTGCATAGTACAAAAGCATTTTTTTATTACTGCCAAGACCAAAGTACATGAGCTTTTTACACATTGGTTGGAGCAGCACTTCAAGGATCTGAAAGGAAGAGACAGTTGAACAGTGACAGCTAAACCCCATTGGGTCCCTGGACAGACAGTTGAATTCAGATACTGAATTTCTTCATAGATGGGGGAGACTGTCAGCTGGAGAAGGATCATGAGAAAGCAAGAGGTACTAAGTATGAAGGTCAGGCTTCGGGCGGAGTAGGCTCATGTTCTTCTGATTGTCATTAGACAACTAATCAAAAGGTTACTTTTCTACGGTCATCTTTATTCACAGGATTCATCTTCAAAGACAGCTGTTTAAAGCACAACAAATAAAAATTCAGGGGGACTCTCTGCATTTATGTGTCAGACAACCTGATAGAGACTTGTGTGGACAAGATTATCTATCAACTGAAGAAGCTTTTGGTGGAGCTAACATTTAAAAATTACAACTAAGAATGTCAGGAGGCAGGATAGTTAGCTACTTTTGCATAGTCCTAGTGTGCAAAACACACAATCAAAATTTATATTAATTCCAGAAAATATTAAGTGCCTCACTGAGTTGACCAAGGTACACACAAAATCCATGGATAGAGATAAGTCCTTCCAGAGAACAATTCAAGTTATTCTATCAAACTACCCTCTGAAGTAGTATGTGGATTTTCTGCCTTGATGTCTTTTCTAACAACTACACTGGGTGCCTAAGGCCACTTAAATCAGATTTATCAGTTAGGCCCAGAATTTTACATGGAAAGGGATGAATTTTACATGGATTTAATTCAGGCAGTCTGCTCTGGTTCCTCACATTTTTTTCTGTTTTGTTGGTTTGGGATTTTTTTTTTCCCATTTTTTGTCACATTTTGGACACAGTTCTCATTTTAGTTGAAGTGGGTACTATCTTGATTTACACAAACTACATTGCAGTGGGTCCAGACTAGACTGCAGCCTTGGTAGGGCTTTTCTGCTAGTGTACATTTCTCTGGTGTCTGGGGCAAGGGAATACAAGTATGGAAAAGACTCTTGCAATCACAGAAACATTAACATTACTGGTGTTTTCTTATGAACTTAAATGCAAAAAGGGAAAAGTCAGTCATTTGCTGGAATGGCACAAAAAATATTGTCCATTCAGTTTATTTAAAATACCAGAAAATAGGTTTTGTCAAAACTTGTAATTTCCTTGCCCTGTGACACAGTACAAAGAAAAAATAGCACTAGATAAAATATTCTATTTTCACAGACTACATGTATAGTTTTATATTACTTCTTAGGCAAGTTTTTATGGTCCCTTTTAAAATAGCAGATGGCAGGTCAATGTTGCCTTTAGATACCTAGCTTGAGGCATGTTTGACCTATATAGTTGTAATTAGGTGCTCTGAAGCATCCTCTGGAAGAACTTAGTTCTTTCCATTACTCAAGCAGGAAACCTCGGTTGCTAACGTAGCACCCCAAACAAGATGTGATATATTTTGAATACCCCTCAAGTCCTTCTTTTCTAAGACTGTGTAGGTTCTATTTGTCTGGCAAAAGAAGCATGTCTGTGATGTTTTGCAAATCTTCAGACCTTTTCCAGCCCTTCTAAAGCCCTGCAGAAGTAACAGTCCTGAATAATCCTATTGTATTCCTCTGAGGTTTACCCTCATTGGGTATTAAAATTCTTAATAAATTGTGTATGCTGCACAGTAGTACAACAAGCCTTAACACAACTAGTGACATTCAGCTGAGTGCAACTGGATACTACAGAATGGATGCCCGAGCGCTTTTAAACTATGTACACTAGCAAAATAATCTCCACAATTCAACTAAGCACTCGCCATCCCTCAACACTCCTCCTGAAGATTCACTGCTGCTCTCTCACAAGCGCCTATCCTCAGTTCCTGTATAGGGTATTTTTGCAAGCAGGTTTAAACTCACTTTCTATATATTCCAGGCTTACACTCCAGGTCCAAGACAGCTAGGAACCAGCAGTCACTTTAGCATATATCTATGATCAAACTAATAACCCCAGTCCTTCAGAAAGAGTTATGTTACTGAGAACTAAGCTTTGAACAAAATCTAGGCCAAGATTTCTTTCCTCCATCTCTTCCATTTCTAGCAGCTTAGCTCTAATGACAGCAGATAAACTAAAATTAGATAGATTAACATAACATTTTTTAAGGAAAATTCATCAACACTTTCCTTTGGTTTGTGCCAAAGCTCCATTTCCCCAGATGTTTTGAAGAATACCTAATGTGGTGATATTCCCTGGGAATATCTTATTTTATATGGTTGCCAACACAGGTGTTACACTGTAGTGGCAACAAAAAGATAGAAGTTAATGAAGTTTTTGGACCTTTCCCAGGACAAAGTCACATAACCTGTTACTCTTACACTTCCCTATTATCTGTTTTTACTGCCCTCTTTGATGCCTTCTTTTTTTTTCTCTACGTGGACAATCACCAAATCTTCATGCTTGTTCTTCATTTTTGTGCTGCATGAGAATTTAAGGGATGTATTGCTGAGAAGCAATTGTGGGTTCAAGGTTTCAGTCCTCTACTCCAGCTCAGTCCAGAAAGGATCACAAAGTTACAGAAGGGTCAAAAGGAACCTTTGTATATAATCTAGTCCATCCCCCCTTCTCAAGAAAGGACAGCCAGAGCAGGTTTTGGTTTTTAATATCTTGAAGAATGGCAACTCCACAACCTCCCTGGGCAACCTTTTGCAGTTGTTTCTCTTCAGTTTAAATGGAAACTCCTGTGTTTCACTTTGAGGTCCTTGCCTGGATGCCACTGGACACCACTCAAAAGAGCCTGGCTCCATATTCTTTACTAGCCCCACCAGATTCCCATGAAGCCTTCCCTTCTCCAAGCTGAACAGTCCCAGCTCTCTCAGCTTCTTCTAGTAAGACAGTTGCTCCAGTCCTTTAATCACTTCCATGGCCCATTGTTAAATCACTGCAGCATGTCCATGTCTGACTTGTACTGGGTAGCCCAGAGCTAGACCCAGCACTCCAGATGTACTGCAACACTGCTAAGTAGAGAGGAAGGATGATCACCTCCCTTGACCTGCTGGCAACACTCTTTCTAATGCAATCCAGGAAGCTGTTGGCCTTCTTTCCTACGAGGGCATGTTTCTGTTTCATGGTTAAATTGGTGTTCACCAGGATACCCTTTTGCAGCTCTTCCCTGCAAAACTGCTGCTCAGTTGTTTGGTCCCCACACTGTATTGCTGCATACTCTCATACTGCTCCCAAAAGCAGGCAGTGTTCATTAACTGCTCACTGCCTGCATGCTGAGCTGCACTTTCTCACCTGCTCCCTGAACTTCCAGGCTTGTCAGCACTCATGGTCAGCACTCATGGTCAACAAACTATGGATCTGATGACTGATGAGGTGTCCCTGAGGAGATATTTGTGAAGTACACAAATATAGGTGGTAAAAGGTTTCAGTGTTTTATGTACAACTGCAATACTGGTTGTTACTTTTATCCAAGCAAAGTTTTGTATTAGCATACCCTTTGGAAAATGTCAAACATTCACACAGATTTTTAGACTGAACTGATGTGACCTACTGTTTTGAAAGGAGCTTGACAGCTCTGAGTTAAACAGGAAAACACCCCCTGTTTAAAAGTATTTTCCTCTCCAGCTCTCCTTTTCTGCAATATGCTGATTTCATTATACAATACAAATTAGACTTGCAAAGGGTTAAGCAGCTACACAATGTAACCAATCTGTTAGAGCAGATTTTTGTTTTCCAAAGGGTAGCAAAGAAAGAAGTTCAATGTATGTACGTGTGTGTGCTTCTGACCCAGCATTCATATTTTGATAAGCATATTTGAATTAATTCAAGGTCATATGTGCTTTAGTGTTGGAAACATATATAGCACTTTGCGGGTTATTTCCCCCCCTTCATTGTAATACACACACTTTGTAATACCACAGAGGGGAATTACTGGCTTGGTGCTAACAATTCCTTTCAGAGAATTGCACTGTCTTGTGTGCCACAGTGGAAAATACATCAAGATAATTCCCTCATCACTGCCTACCCACCCACCCGCTCCCTGTATTCTGAGATGAACTGTCTAGTCACACATTCTAATGCTGCTTTTGGTAAATTGTTTGAATTTTTTTTCTTTTTTTTTCTTTTTTTTTTTTTTTCTCTCTCAAAGCAAAGCTCTTCTGGATCCTATATTTATTATGACTTTTTTTTTTCGTGCATGCACATCACCTGTGAGAGGTTCTTTGTATAGTGTCATTACTGATATCATAAGAAATTCCAGAAGTGAAGAGTATTTAAAGGGGATTCACATGTGATGGATTTTGTAGGGTTTGTTTTTTTTTTCTAAAGTTCCTTGTTATTTTCTACTTAGCTCAGCATCTTAATGATTTAAGAGAAACATGCTCATGTATAGGGTGTGTACTGTGGGGCAGGAACCAAGAAGAAAAAAATTCACCAACAAACAAAAATCTTTTGTTCTTAATGACAGAATATAATGGAAACCTAATCTCCTAGTGCATATTATCATCAGGCAAATTACTTACACATATAATAAGGTTTTGCTGTATAAATTATAAATGAAATAAACAATTCTGTCACCATGGTGTGCAATGAATACACCACATGTTATATGTAAATATATTAGTCATTTGCCTTTTGTTTATGTGTCACAGGAATCCATTTCCTTCATGGTGTAGTTCCTATTCCCTGTGGGTTCTTACTAAAGTAATCTCAACCCTTCATGTACAAGCTTTTTAAAGCAGAATTACTTTCCTTTTTTTTTCTTTTTGTTTTTCATCCCAGTTTTAATAATGGCTGCTTTTGTGCCAGTTTCATTTAGTGCTTCAAACTGTAATTTTATCTGAGAGAAAAGAAGAAATAATAAGGAAAGCAGAAAGGGTCTACATGATATATCAGTACAATACAAAAAACATATTGAAACCATTTTTTTATTTTAGTTTTTTTACTTCAAAAATTAAAATATGTCCCATAATGAAACTATGCTTTTTTTTTTTTTTTTCTCTTACCAAACCTTTCCTTCTTTAATGAGATAATCTGTTTTTGAGGAATGCATCATTTGGTCTTTCTTTTAAAGAGGTGACATTTTTATTTCCACACATTGCAGTATATGCAAGAATGATGTAAATTCAAGCTTTTTAACTGGGCACTGCACACAAGCCTGAAAGCCCTTTGAAAGCAAGACAAGACACAGCTACTCTCAGTGAATGATGACTTTTACATACTAATTCCAATCAATAAACCAGAATTTTATATTCAATCATGTTCAGTTCACACTCATCAAGGATTATCTTTTGTGCTCCCATAGGCTTTTCCTGTCCTCCACAGGGAGACAGAGTTGAACTGAATATACCTCATTATATTTGGGATGGCTGTGGACCTAATGGAAGAGGCAACACTCATTGCATAAGCAGACTAAACTTTCATGATCAAGACCAGCTAAAAAGTATATTTGTCACTGCTATCTTCATTTCTCACACGGTGTCAACCAACACTTTCTGCAGGGTGAATGATTGTACCTTGACATTGTTTATAAGGCCAATTATATCTTTATTTTGAGAGCTATTCCAAAGGCTATTAGAAGAGGTCTTTTTCAACTTGTATTTTTATAAGGAGCAGAGGCAAGCAAGGATGCTGCTTTTGCAGTTTACTTGCAGCTATATCTCTGTGAAGGGTTTTTCTCTCTTTTTTTTTTTTAACTGGACCAGACAGTGGTTAGCAATGGAATGCAAAAAAGCAATTCTACTGCCTCATAAGCCACAAAGTGGACTATGAAATTAACGTATGAGATGCTATTTCTAATTTATTTATCAGCTCTCTCTCTGTAGTACAAGTACTCTTGAAAGCACTTACGAATTTGAAGTCTCATAGAGAGATACCAGATAATGGGAAATGGTTTGCTGTGAGAAGTGATCTACTTGAGTGCATAGAAGAAGCCTCTTTCTAACAAATATTTCATGGGTAATGTTTTACTGTTTCTCCTAGATGGCATGCCATAGAGTGTAATAAATTTCAGTTTGTTTATATTCTGTGTCTGTATTTGCACTTTGGTGATTGTATTTGAATTCATGAAAGATCCTTCTTTTTAAAAAGAACTTTAGCATAATCTTCTCATTAATCCTGTCCTGTTTGTCTGTTATTAATAGGCCACTGTACAATGTATTCTGCTGCAAAACTCCACCAGGCATGACTAATTCAGATAATTAATTTGCTAGAACATTAACACCATCAAATGAGTCTGCTAAACCGGTAAATTTAAAGTAAATTAAACTTAATTTGCAGGTTATTGCAATTAAGTCTGCCTTGTCTTTCTGAGGGATTTCAACATCCTCAGTATTTAAGAGGCAATCATAATGCATGCAAGTGGGCGGGCTTATTCACTAATTAACAAGAGTCTAATCTGCTTTTCAATTAGGGTGGATGTTTATAATGTGCTGGTGACAGTGTTGCAATTCAGTACAGCATAACAGGAGTGCATGGCATAATTATAGCTGAAAAGAAAAGCTCATGCAGGGCCTTTTTAGGGGTTAATGAGACATTGGCAGCTTCCAGCTGAGGAGATTGAGCCAGTTTAGTGCAGCTTCAAGAGGAAACCACCCATAGGGGTTTCCTTTGAAGTGTCAAAAGGTCCCCTTGTTCTGGGTGGCTTATGTTTCATTTGTCTGAGTGGCATATCAAAAATTGATGAGCTGCCAGCAGCAGTCCTCATGACATTAATTCACCAATTGTGTTTCTAATAGTTTCATCCTTAAATACATTTGGATGATGATAATGCTAAGAAAAATCAAGGTTCTGAAAACAATGAGAAGGTCTGTGCAGTTCCAAGAAATGTATACAGGCTACATAAATGCATCAGCTGCAAATGTTAATGATGCAGATGACCTACACTGCTCGTTATGAGCAGGAAGAAGACAAAGATGTATCGTACATCCCTTATCTGAACAGCATTTGAGCAGTGGCAGAGATGTGGCATTTATTGTTATTTAGGTTCTTGAAAAGCATAAAATGGGTCAAATTCACCCCTGAAGTAACTTCACTGGCTTCAGAGCAGCTATACCAGAGATGGATTTGGTCTGTTATACTGAAAGTAAAGGAAAAAAAAAAAAAAAAGCAGAACTATAAAGAGCAGTAGGCATCTCTAATGCAGATAGATTTTTTTTTCAGTCCACTTAAGTTACATAGGTCCCAATATGCACATTGTGATCTCATATTGAGTTAATAGAGGTTCTCAAACATTTGTACCAAAATGAATGTTCATGACTGTATTTCTTGCATGTAGCTATGATAATGCAGATTTCAGGAATGTTAATTACATGGACAAGAAAAAAAGTTATTAATATATTTAGATACATTTCAAGTCCAGCAGTGAAGAGGAGGGACCACCAGTGTAAGAGTGGTTAGCTAGATCAGTCAAATAATTCCTGATTTACAGGTTTTTCTACAGCATTAGCAATCACAAGCATGTGAGCATCGCGAACAAGAGGAGAGTGCTTTAGTTGCTGCATGAGATGCAACTTTCAAGATATGATGTGAGACAAGTACCATGCTACATTCCTTTTTAAGCCTGGGAGCTGTATAGTATAGGACTTTGCTTATTCATGTGTTGAATAGAAGGAAAAACACCCTGGTCTTATCACATTCAAAAGTATTAATTGAGCCTTTTCTAACTTTCTGAAAGCTTTTTACGGAGACTGATGCTCACAAGGAAGATTCAAACCATCTCACCAGATGTTATCAGACATGCATCCAAACTATATCACTTTTTTAGGTAGCATGAAACAGCCAGGGTGGAAGCACAGTTGCTATAGTAGATGTCATTCAACTACCCCCAATTTATATCATGATGTGGAAATAACACCTATCTCCCTTGACTATAAATAAAGCTTAGGCTGAACTGGCATTTAACTTAGTTGCTTGGATTTAGGCAGGTAGAATAAAGGTGGTGGAGGGGACACATGCACCGTTTTTTATATGAGTTGGGTAATTTTTCTGGGGGTGTGTTCTGCTTGTGGAAGACCAAGACTCAGTAGTATCTTTTCAGACTAGATGGAGGCATAAGTGCGAAGTTGGAGTGTACGGAAGGTTTTTGGCCACTGCAGGGAGGAAGAACTTTTCCTTTTTTTTTAATCTGAAATAATTCTAATGGTTGAACAAGCTGATGAGTGCACAAATAGTGCCTCCAGTGATGGAGGATGAGTGTATGTTAATTTGCTACTCTATCATAGTACTGTAAATATTGTCTATATCTGTCGGTCAGTAAGACTAAATTCTGTTTGAGAATTTTGGTTTGCTTCTCTGCCTGGATTATTGACTGTCCATGTGGTGTTATCAGGAAATGGGGTTTACTAAGACAAAAATACTACTACTGGTGGCAGAAGTGGCCTCTGAATGACTGAAACACATTGTTTGAGAAGCACTTTACCAACTCAGCGTATTAACATGAGCATGACCTGAAGGGCACCTGACAGATTTTTTGTGTTTAAGCTCCATGACAGATGGATCAAATAAGAGGTCAGGAAATACCTGTGTCAGGGAGGCAAACTGTCCTGTCTCAGAGAGACTTTCTATCAGTCTTTTCTGACCACCAATTTCAAGCTGACATATATGCAGTTAAATCTGTTGTTGTTCACCAACAGCGGAAGGAGTAGAAGTCCATCAAGGACTACTGAAGGAATGCTATACAAATAATATTTTTAAAAAAAATTAAAAATGTGCATGGCTTACAGTGCAAATGTTTCCTTTTCATGCTGAAGGAAAATAGCTGAATAAACATATGGATTAAATTATGTGGAAAATATTGGCAACAAAAGTATAGCATGGTATACAGTTTAATGTGTCATTCACTAACTTCTATCCACAAACTGATTTTATATTACCAGCTCTAACAACAGAAAGATTATTTTCCAAGTAGCTAAAGTATGTAAAGAAGTACCAGAAATAGTATGTGTCTTATACCAGAAATAATGTGGCCAGCAAGACTATGGAAGTGATCATCCTGCTGTACTCGGCACTGGGGAGTTCTTACCTCACATAACTGTGTTCAGTTTTGGGCCTCTCACGACTAGAAAGACATTCATGCTGGAACACATCCAAAGAAGAGCAACAAAGCTGGTGCAGGGTCTAGAGAACAAGTCTCGTGCAGAACAGCTGAGGGAACTGGGGTTGATTAGCCTGGAGAAAAGGATGATTGGGGGAGACCTTCTCTCTCTTGAAAATTCCCTGAAAGGAGGTTATAGGAAGGTGGAGGTCAATGTCTTTTCCCAAGTAAAAAATGATATAACAAGAAGCCTCCAGTTGTGCCAGGGGAGGTTTTGACTGGATATTGGGAAAAATTTCTTAACTGTTAGAGTTACTGAGCATTGACCATTCTGTAGAAGACAAGGTCTGTAATGCCTGTGGTCTACAGATCACTGAGCTCTGAAAAAGAGGGAACTACCCTTAGACACATTGCATGATCTGCTACTTCTGCTAAACTCAGTATACTTATAAACACAAAATCCCTCCAGGATTTTTAAAGGCCAAGTTAGTGACTTGACTAGGTGCAGTTTTGATGCAAGGACACTGGCAGTGGAGATTAATGCATTATCTGCCAGTTAATTAACTAACACTGGTGAAATCTTCATCCTCCTAACAGCATGCCAATGGCATTTAAGGGGATATTAGATAGCCTAAGTTTTAAATAGTGTATGGGGTATAACATGGCAAGTTCACAGAAGAAAAGATGCTTTAGAAAGATTAAAGTACACATTCCTCTCCCAGCTCTCTATCTGCCTCTTCTCTGGGATCATGGCAACCCAGTGGTGCCAGGTTTTGTGTTGATTTTTAGTCTGTTCTCTGTGGGAGTCTTCCAGCACTCCTCTTTTATAATCCAGGCAAAGAAGCAGGAACTCTGAGAAGCTTCTTTTATGCAGATCCCTAATATTAGTCAAAAACAAGATGGGAAATTAGTTTTTTAGCTGAGTTTTTCAGAGTTTGGCTCTTGGAAAAGATCAGTTGTACAAGAATTAACACTTTAAAATTGCAGCCATGAGAGAGAGGACACCTGGTCTTGCTGCACTTGATGTGACTGTCAGTACATAAATTTACCAATGCACTTCACACTAACTGCTTTCAAAAGTGTATTAGTTCTTTCCTTCTTTTAGAGTATGGTGAAATTTGGTCAAGGCTTTGACATGAACATACAGTTACTAAGAAGCAGTATATGAACAAGAGGCATTATTATTTCTTATGTGTAATATATGTGTTTAAAAGTAGCACCATACATAAAACTTCAGTTCTGACATGTTAGTAGGTCAATATCTTCAGCCTCCAGAGATAATACTGTTATTCATTAGTTCTTTTTCCTGGTGTCTTAGGGTAACGTATAACTGAAGTAGGATTATCTGAAATTAAGGGTGATTAATGAAAGGCTAAAGTGGCCATAAGTGATAGTTTTCTGGTAAACATGATCTTCTCTGACTTCCATTTAGCACAGTTGCTTTAGTTTGGATGAGAAAGGGAGTGGTCAGGATAGAACTAACCAGTAAAACAAATGAGGCTGATAAACTGATGGGCAGTCAGAAGATAGGAACACTTGCCATGGCCAGATACTCACGGTTTTTCACAGTGGTTGAGTCTCACAGCAGAGGATTTATAAATATTTGAAGAAGTTCACTAAAAGGGAAAAGTAATTCATTATAACAGCTCTTTCTGCACGGTACCATGGTGTTCATAAAGTGTAACACATATCTGATTAAACGATAAAGTATATTATTGTGAAATCATGGAGTATCATAGTAAAGTAACAGCCGTGTCAGAGTATTGGCTATGGCTGGGCAGGAAAACAAATGATTATGCCTTTGAAAATGCCAGATGGACCCTTACAAAGTTTTGTGGTCATGTGCTGATTAGGGAAAACATCTCTGTAAGACAGATCCAGAGTTGCTACCCTATTTCTCCTATAACATGATTTTTATGTGATATAGAAAGTGTAATATTACATGATTTAATGGGTGGCTATCTTCACAAACATGCTGTGAAAGAAGCTCCACTAAAGCATTTCTGATGCCCTACATCTTGTTTCAGTAAATGATATTAAAAAAAATCTAAAAATCACTGATTCCGTAGAGCAAAAATATAATTACACAAACCTTAAGGACTAAAGGTATTTATATATACATAGATGAATTAATTTGTTTTCTTAATACAGTGAAATAACATTTGAAGTAAAGAAATGAAGTGTAACTATATCTTGGTATCTTACGTGGCAAGAGGGGAAAGCATTAGTAAGAAGAGTAAAAGTACATTTCACTCCAGTAAAATCCAATAGCTGTGCCAGAGTGCTCTGAAAATGCTTTTACTGGAAACATCATCTAAAGTTTGGTATGTGCAGATGAGTGTTTATTACATTCTTAAAAATACAGTTCCACAACTGCTGAGAGGCAAACTGATAAGGCTAACAGCTACAAATTCAATTTATGAAATACATGACATTGTAATTTGACTAGGAGAGTTCCATCCAGAATCAAAATTTGAGGTGACAGTTTAAAATTAATGATTAAAGTTAAAATTAAAGAACAAGGCCATACACCAAGTAGACATGTATCTACCCAATAACTGAAGGAACTATGGGGAAACCAAAACGCATCTTTGGTTTCTTGCTCAGAGAAATGATGGTCCTTAAAGACCATTTCTCACTGTTAGGGGACAAATGTGTTCTTTTCCAAGCAAGAGTATTACTGTTTCTCACTCTGAAATTAGTTTTAGATAACTTATTTTTGTGTTTTCCTATAATTAGTCTCCACACAGTGAATCATGGTCCTCTGTCTAAGGAGGTGATGGCTTTTAACCTGCATCTGAAACAATAACAACCCCCCCCCCCATCATTCTGATTTTACAGAGGTTTCAGTCATTAATGACTATATTTATCTAAAGTTCATAAATCTTAAATATTTGTATGTTGTTTTATTATACAGATCTATGGATGCAGCTGAATTAGTTGGAAGCTTGTGACATAGAAAATCATATTGTATCATATGATATATTGTACCGTATCATAATGTATCTTATAATATAATCATATAATATCATCATGTATCATATTATATCATATATATCAAGCATATGCTATTACTAGTTCATGGTCCCAGCATGATTTGAGTGAAATGATCTCAGTTTAGAACTTCAGACATGCCTTTTTATACTTCTTTATAATGTATACTTTCACAGATTCACCTAATTATTTTTTTTTCCTCAAAAGCAGAGGTAAACAAATGCCTGAGGTAAAGTAAATATCCAAAACACTTCTGCTGACAACTGTCTTGTAGGCATAGAAGGGGAAGCATCACAATTTAAGAACATAAGACTCATCTAGATCATAGTCCATTATTTAGGTCCAAAGAGAAGACACATTTGTGAGAATTTTTAAAACTAATTAACCAGGCTAAAAATCATACGAAGTCTCGAGGTTATGTGACTGAGGTTTATGTGCTAGTTTCTATATGTAACATAGCAACCTAAACCTGCTCTTTATGCTAATAAATGGGTACTAGATAGGCAATAGAGTTTGACCCAAGAGCTACACCCTTCAGACCTTCACTCTTCTTGCAAGTTTTCAAAGTCTTCTAGAGAGCAAGTGTTTTTACTTTGAAGCTTTGATGGCCTTTTTAGTCCTCTTCTTCCACCAGTGCTCAGAGTAACACCAGTTAAAACTTTGCTGGTTCCACATTTTATGCTTGGCAGAACTCACAGACTGATCAGTCTTCTGTATATGTTTCTTAAGACATCCAATCTGGGAAGTATTTCAAGAGTGTCCCTGCTGTATTATATTCTACAGCAGATGAAAGTGGAAATAGAAGAAACGAATGCTATTTATCCACTAACCCAATTATTCCAGTTATTTCAGTAGGGAATCAAGTTAAGTCAGCCTTAAAAGTTAATTTTCTCTAAGTTTAACATATCTGTTCCTGTCTCCATCAGCAAACTCAAATCTGACTGTTTTACTCTTGTAAAAATATGTAAGCTAAATCACCTCCAGTAGTTTAGGAATCAATATATGGATTCATTAGATGTGAAGGAGGAGTAAGTGATGACAATATGAACTACGCAGGTGAGAGAATTGCTGGTTGCCTTGACTGTTATCAAAGCATTGACTAGTAAAAAATAAGACATCTACCCTGCAGATCCAAAATCATCTCAGTGCATTTTTTTAGAATGTTTTTCTTCATATAGTCCATGTAATTTGGAAGAGATTAACTGTGTCATTTCTGCAACTGAAGAAGTTTGAGTTGATAATACTGATAACATTAAGCACTAACAATGAAACCTTCTCCTCAGGTTATACAGCATTTCTATAGCATGATAAATTCAGAAATAATCCCCTGTTCTTCCAGTAAGACTGGACAGTTTGTACCAGATTGATCAACATACGCTGATTTTACAGATACAATACAAAGCTTTATAAATATAAAAGTTTGATATAATCATTTGTATTTTTGTATCTGATAATTCTCACTTCTTCCCTGTTACTGTTATTTCTATTTCAGTCCCAGACAGAGTTCACAGAATAAAAAACAGTTGTGCATTTGTTCCTTCTAATACTGAGACTATAAAGCACATAGACCTAAATATGGATATAGGCAGGCCTAAGATATCTAAGTAGAAGAATGTCATTGTACCCCCACTCCTTCACATAGACCAGAAGTACCCTATACATACTGAGCTATGTCTGTACTCAATTTGTTATGCCAAAACCTACCTCTCAACTATAAAAGTCTATAATAAGGACATTAGTCCTGGGAAAGATGTGACAAGCCCAGAAGGAGTGCTTCCTCCTTCTAATGGAGAGCGGTGCCATGCTTTAAAAGGAATGCTCAAAACCTTCTGCCTTTGTGATTGCTGCTTATTATTCTGTCTGGGAGCCAGAGACATGGAAATGATGAGAGTGAAGAGCATCAAGAGATGTAATCACTGCCTCAGCACAGCTTCACCTGGTACATATCCACTTCTGACTTCCATATGTGTGTGGGAGCCTCACAGCTCTCAGTAGCTGTAAGGTAAAGAAAAGTTCATTCCAGTATATTCCAGTATCTGTGGTTGTTTTGATATCTCATAAGAATTGATTTTGACCCTCTAGGAGGAAGACTTCTAGATGACATAGAAACATAGAAATGTCTGGGTTGGAAGGGACCTCTAGAGGTCATCCAGTCCAACCCCCTGCTGAGAGCAGGGCCATGATCTAATGTATCTTCTTGTATTATAATTACTTCTACTCAAAGTACATAAAACAGGAAAAAAATCACCATGACATCAGAACATATGTTAGATACAAAAACATGACCATCACTTTTCATCTAATTTAAGCAATCTCAGTGTTGTTTATTACACAGTTATCAATATATCAGGAGAATGTCCGGGTAATATGACTGACTTTTTGGTATTCATTTTCTTATACACCTTTCATAGCTAACACTTTTTTACCTTTTTAGCTTTTTTTATATATATTTATTAAGAAATATTTCTTTTTTTTTTTTTTCCAAGAGAAGGAAATAAAATATTACTCTTAAGAAAAGAGAGAACTTGGAAGCAAGGAGCAACTGCAGGGTAGGTATTTGTGAACAAATCATTTTCGTGGAGCTTTTTTCTTGCAGTAAATTGATGAGGACTGATATTCTTGTTGAATAAGATTGTGCACAGATTCAAGCCCTCAGTTACATGATTAACCTAATTGTAGGCTGAAGAGGGACATTTTGTAATGCTCCCATTGGAGTTCTGTACAAAACAATTTGCTTAAAAGCAATTGACATCTTTTGGAAAACTTTGAACAATGTTCTAGTTAAAAACATTTTGTCTGGGTGTCATGTAGCTTCTGTTTTTTCTTCTATCATTTTTATCATTAGGGACATGACAATATTACAGCTGCATGAGAATATACTTGCTTCTTAAGAATTTATCTATCTTTCACCCTAAATTCTTTCATGGCATCATAGTAATTCTCATACCAACCAGCTGTGATGTAACAAGTAGAAGATTTGACTTTCAGAGAAAAATAAGACTAATAGCACATATTAATGCATGAAATTAAATATTTTCTTTCTATTACCATACACAGAAAGTGGTGTAATGAGAGTCACTTGGGTAACAGACACAAGTTCATTGCCCTGTGTTATTCTTTCTAAGTCAAGAAGTGATGCATTTCTTACTTGTACAATGAGTATAATAATACATTTATGCATCCAAAAATTGTTAAGGAAATGAGTGATGTTAAATACTGAGCCAAATTTGATCACTACATTTGATAAGGTATAAGTTGAATTATCTTTGAAAATTACAGCCAATCTTGTGCAAGTCATCAGCTGGTCTCTCTGTATAGTTTATTTAGAAACCTGGGAGCGTATCACATAAGTATTCTGCAGCCTGTTAACCTCAGCTTCTGTTTTTTGAGTCGAAAATACCTTCACATTTCATGTAGATTTATGGAAAAAGGCTCTTAGTTGAAACCTGAAGTGATAGAATTGAAATCACAATGATCTTTTACTCCCTGTAGTTGACAGCTTCGTGCAAAAGTGTTGAAGCAAGCTGCAGGTACCATTCCTTCACTACAAGCTACAAATGAATTTTAGGGTGACTACTTGCCCTTGGCAGCTGAGGTATCTACAGTTCAACAGAACAAATTTGTGTCTGAGTGTCTTTGCATAAGGATGCTCATGTGCTGCCTGGACACAGCATCAAATTCAGTTAAAACAGTGGTCTTTTAAGTTTGGTCCTACATTCTATTTTGTTTCAATAATTGTTTCAATTTTATTTGAGCTAGTTGTGACCCTGATGTTTTACAACAGGAATCCTCAAGGTGAACTGTGAGATCTTGTTTAGTTGCAGTGAGAACTGGAAAACACATGTATGAATATATATAATATACATAGGTACAGAGAAGTATATATATATAAAAGAAATGTTTGTAACCTTCCTGAGTGTTAACATAATATGAAGTGTGTGCACAAGCTATAATATCTAAAAATATCTCCTGAAATTTTTAATGGTTATTGACTTACGAACTAATTCATTCTGTTGATACTAATTGCCCCTTTGAAATCACATATAAATATATCCCAGACCATGCTTTTAAACTAAAAACATATCCTACAAAATACAGTCTAAATATGCAATTGTCTTAATAAAATGCACAACATTATAGATTTTAATTTTCAGCACATTTTCTCCATATAAGCACTTTTTAATGATATATAGGAGTCAGTTATTCTTCCCCACCCACAAATGCTTGCAGATGTATAGAAGAAATATAATAGGTCTCTTCTACATGATCAGCTGTCAAGTTTTTTTCACATCTTCCACATTTGTTGCCACCAATAGATTTGCTCAGCTTTTTACATTTGAAGGAGAAGAGTGAAATATGTAGATAAACTCATAGACTCAAAGAAAAATTTAGACTGGAAGGGAAGAGGTATCTCATCCAGTGTCTTGCTCAAAGCAGATCAGGTGCTGCTGATCTGTACACTGATCAGGTGCTCAGGCTGTAGTGTTTGTCCTAGACTATGTAAGAGTTTGGTTTTGTTTTAAAATACCAAAATAAAACATTGTCTCACTAAAACCTCCATGACTGCTAAGAACAAGGAGCCATGATTTCATTCAAACTCTTCTGGATATAAGGATTTACTCAAATAACACCTTTCTCTACATATATCTTTATAAATCATGTTTCTGTGTGAAAAACAAACAAACAAACAAAAAACCTACAACAACAAAACCAAAAAAACCACCCTGTTTCTTCCGAATTCATCAGCCAAAAGAGAAAATCTTTTGGGGAAGTTAGCATTGTACAGTTAAAAACAATAAAGGTTCCTATTTCAAGTGCAGAAAGGTCAACCTGTTCAGCCACATTGCAAGCAAATGGGAAAATTCACATTGGAAAGATATTGATTAAAACATGAAAGCAAAAAGAAAATCAAATAATTGAAAAAATAATTTCAGTAATAGTGGATTCAGAACTTTTTTTTTTTTATTGAAGTCAAGATATCTATAGATGTCTCTCATTTTATCAGTCAAATTTTTTCTTAATATAAGCCTTTGTCAGCAGAGAGGAGGAAGTTAGTTCTGATATTCCATTTTGAGCTGGCAGTGAGAGTAATTTTCTTTGCTTCTGACAAGGATATACAAAGGAAGAAAAAAAATGGGATACCTTTCATCAGAAAGTAGAGCTTTCAGTTTATACTTTAAGGCTGCAAGACAGATGGTTAATTACAGATGTATGGGGCTTGTGGCTGGCCACAAGTGCTTGTTCTGGATTCTGGCAGTCTTTCTTTGGCTGGCATGTTGACTGAACTTCATCTGTCATCACATTGTCCATTTTTTCAGACTGGATATCTAACACACTGTATTCTTTCCAGCCATTTCCAGCCCAATTATTAGAAACATTCCTTAGGCTGCATCAGCAGAATTTTTCATATCCACTAACCCTTTCAAAAATTATCTTTTCTAATAAATATTCATTGCTATGGATAGGAAGTAGCCCAAACTTTATCCTCAAAGTTTGAAGTTCCTTTAACTTCAAATGTTCCTGTGATCAAGGCTCTTTCTCTCTTACCTTTCCCCTTGTACTTCCTATGCTCCTCAAATGATGACCCCATAGCATGTTCTTTACCTCATCTTACCTTCTGCTTCCTTAACACAATAATCCCTTCATTATGAGTTTATGCCTTTTTCAGATCCCTCAAAAGCTAATTCCACCTACTTCCAAGGCAACCTCTGCATGCTTTCAACTGTGACTCACAGAGTGGGTCCTGGGAACATCATAACTTCTGGCTTTTTGAGCTCCTGTCCTGCCTGTTTGCAGATCTGTGAGCACACTGCTGAGTAAGAGCAGGCTAGGCAATGATCTTTGGATTTAGGACAAAGTGGTTTCAGATTGGTTTATGGTCTCTATCCTTAGGGCTAAGGAGCAACAGGGAGTAAACTGAAATGAAGTACTCGCAGAGGTCCTGTCCTTGAGCTTGTTTCTGGGCCCTTTTTTTAACAGTACAGCTGCAATCCCTGTACCCATGTCTACATTCGACATCCAACTCCAGCATCACACAGGCTTTGAGCCCCTCCCCAACCAGGCAGGGAGGTGTGTCAGAGACCTCAGTGGCACCATCCTGCAAAAACTGAGTCATGGAGGAGCAAGAGACGGGGAAAAGTGTGCATACCTCAATGCTACCCTGACATATGGTCAGGGCTCAGCAGGAGTGAACATCAGTTGGTAGCTGGAGAGGAGTCACAGCATGGTGGTGTTGGATCTGCACACCAGTCTGAATAAGTGATATATCTCAGTCTACATACCCATAAACACACACATGCATTGGGTGTGGGCATGTGTGCACATACATATATATACAAAAGCACATATATATATATATATATCAGCTTGTCTCAGTTGGCCACAAGCAACTAGAGAGATAAACAGCAAAACACCAACAGAATATATTCAATGATGTCAACTGAATATGTTCGAGTTCTTTCCATCTGAAAATGACTAATTTTTTTGTACAAAGGGTGAATTACCAGGTGATATTTGTGCAGTGTATGTTCCCAAAGATGATCTAGGTGTATTCAGGTCACCCAAGTAGTTTACCATTTGTGCATGTTAATTGCTCTAGGTCCTTGAGGAAAACACAGTATTATTCTAAACTTGTATCTATCTCTTTATCTAGTTTAATCTAATTGCAACAACCTACTATGTTACAGATGCGAGCAACGTTTCTAGAAAATAAGTTTTTAGTATTGTCTTTCCATTTGCTTTTTTTTTCATTTTTTTATTCTTTATGTTTACAAGAGGATGAATGAAATAAATAAAATTAATATAAATAAATTAATATTGCCTTTGGAAATTCAGTATAAACTGAGGGAAACCAAGATTAGAAACAGGCTGGATGGAAATTACCTTCCTGCTATAGAGAAAACATGCATGTATCTTCTTTCTGAATATTTCTATTTAGAGCAACAAACATCCAAATCCAAGCTAAAGGGAAGAGAATGTGTGGCATGTACGTTTATATTAGCCAGAACTCATTCACTGCAACACAATGCACAGATTTTTTTCTAGGCCAAATAAATATGTCCTCAGGCAAATAATCTGTCCACTTAATAATTCAGTTACTGTACATATGGAGTCCCATTTTCTGTGACCAAATGGAACAGGTTTCTGTTAAAATTAATACTCTTTTCTATCTCTTCAAATTAGCAAACTGACTTTGCAGCCTCTATTCTGGCAACACTTCCACTCTCAAAACTAGAAATTTGGCCTAAGAAGTACCAACCATGTACTGTTTAAGAGATTTTAACTGTGAGGCTAGGGTATTTTATGTATTTCAGAATGACATACTCAAACTAGATCCAGTGAGCACACTCAGAATATGTCCACAGTAGATCTAAACAATTACAGAGTCACAGAACAGCCCAGCTTGGAAGTGACCTCCAAAGATCATCTAGTCCAACTTTTCATGTGAAAGGGAGCCTAGATGAGACCATCTACTGCCCTATCCCATTGCATCTTGAAAACTTCCATTAATGGGGGTTCTACCAGATCCCTGAGAATGCTTTTCCAGTGACTGACCTTACTGTAACTAATTTCTTTCTTACGTCAACAAAACCTCTGCCAATGCAAGTTGTACCCCTTGCCCTTTGTCTTCTCCATGTGGCTCATGGTGAAGTGAGAGTCTGCATCCTCTTTGTAGTGACCCTTTAAGTACTGGAATACTGTGATTAAATTCCCCCAGAGCCTTCTCTTTTCCATGGAGAGAAGGCCTATCCTTCTTTCTCTCTCACTCTCTTTTAATTTTCATAATAACTGACAGATTATCATGCTTGTTTAGGAAGCTAATTTGGAGATTGGCAGTTCCCAGAGCTGCCACAAAGGATTTGAACTCACAACTTTCCTTTCTCTGATATGTCCTGTATCTTTCCTCCCAGTTATTCTGGAAATCCATTTCTGTCTCAGAATTTACCTTCTGCATCAGTGCTGCAGTCAATACTTTCTGAGACATTTCCAGATCTCAAGGCAAGATATTTGGAAAAGAAGGAGTAAATGACAGTCTGCTTAACCAGAGACTGTAAGTTTGAGCAGCTGTGATGCTGCAGTCCAGAGAAGAGAGCAGCTTTTGGGTATCTCATGTACACACTCTTAGACTGATGAGAGTGATTTTCTGGCCATTAGGAATGAATGAAAATCCCAGCAAAGTGAGTGGCATCTTGAGGTCAGAACTTTACTTTCTGAGTTAACAGGGTTGTCAGGGGGAGCATGTGGCTGCTACCCTTTACTTGTCTTTTGTCTGAGATTTCAATTAAAGTGCTCTTGAAGAGTGCTTGAAGCTGAAATAAATGTGACCAGTGCATGTTCTGAGTCCTCAGAGACCACCTGATGGGTTTATGTCCTGAGGAAATGGTAGGGCTCCTAGTCAGCAAAACAGGGAAAGGGATCAGGACATGCATTTCAACCAATGTGATGGTATCTCTGGAAGTGAAGCAGGTAAGGAACTTCCTACGTAAATTGGGTTACTGTGATGTATAAATTTACCTGTGTAGAAAAGTTAGGCAATGTCTTTCAGGTACTTTTTGCACTGAGGTACTTAAAATCCACTTATGGAACATAAGCAGTATTTCTGATCCAGTTTCTCATCTTGGCGATTTCTTGGTAGTTTTGCCTGAGCTTTGACAAGCCAGCACATGGAGGTATGCCCAGGAGGTATGATAAACCAGCAAGTATCAGAGTTCTGTGGCAGCACCAGCACTGTCAGTCTCAAACAAAAGGAAGAAGATGTTGAAAACTTGTAAGCATTTGAACCAACTATTGATTTCTCATATTTAGTTTTCATGCAATTATACTATGATTGTGACTACATGAGAGAAGTTAATGCAGGTGTTATTAAGCATTTAACATTTTTCTAAGTCACCAGAATAATGGAAGCATTCTAACTTTAAAATAAACCACAAAACCCAAAGGTTCAAATCTTTGATATTATTTCCACAGCCATGTTAGAGTCTATTAGAAGAGCATCCTCTTACTCAATGTATTGTGGAACTGATGCATATCTGTAACAGGGATTAGTCACAGCACGAGTTCAGATTATCTCAAATCTCCTGATATAGCCTGGCTCTGTGGGTCTTTTAGACTTTTTTCTATTCTTGTTCTATGATCTTTTCTTGTACCCACTGCAATCTCATGTGGGCAAGGGCTTTTACTAAAAGACTGTTTTTTTCACTTAGATTGGGACAATTCTATATTTCCCACCCTTGTAAGTATGTATACTTTATGAAAATTCACAAAACATGCAATACCTCTTAAAACCACCCTTTATTATCTATGCTGGGTTGAGAAAGTGATTGAACATTGCGGTACATTATAAACATGCAGGGAAAAGGGCTTGAGACCACTTTAGAGGGCACTTTGCTTTTCCTTCTGCCTGCAAGGTACACCTATGAATCTTTGGTTAGAAGTGTTAAAAAGAAAAAGCAGATGAAAGCAACACACTTTTTTGTCAAGCTGTGACAGAAATCAAATGCAAATAGACCTCAGTTCAAGACTGTTTGTTAAGTGTCATATCGGTGAGTATTAAATGCAGCACATGTCATTTTACAATGAGCATACTGTATATGAATCTTATTGATATTTTTTTTCAAAGAGGATACATTGAATAATGTACTTTTCCTTACCAGTGCCACTTTACAAGTGTGTCTTCATACTTGCGTATGCACATTCATTAGGCTCCTAAATGCTGCTGCCTTTCTTTGCACATCTTGTTTTGTGGAGGCTGGGATTCAAGCTGTAGAAAGACCTGCACAAATGACTCCCTCTGAGAAAAGTGGGACAGAGTCATTTAGACTTCCCAGCATGAAGCTGTCAATGAGCAGCTTCTCAAAATGATTCACAATTAGTGCACCAGGCTTACACTAGGAACAGGTTCTCAGCAGATTTCCTTTCCTCAAATGAGTGAGTCTGGGGCTTCATTTTGCTATTAAGAATGTTACAGCTGTATAAAAAAAAATCATCAGAGGTGGTTTACTCTGTTGCACATACATATGTGTCTTTGTACTGTACTATGTGAAAAACAAATCTAACTTATCTAGATTCATTCAAACTACATGTTTTACCAATTAATATTTAGAAAACTTCTCACTAGGATGAAAATACATATGAAAGTAACAAAAGCAGTGTCACACTCATTTCCATGCACTAGGGCAGAACCATTAATGATTCAGCAATTGAGTCACTGCTCCATGGGAGATGTTATATAGACATCCCCTGTGTCCACCTGCATGCAGTTGCATCAGTATTTGAGCTGTGATTAGTTTCATGCACTGTCTCTCCATTGCCTGGTGTGAGATCTCTGATTTTACAACCAACTCCTTACAACACTGAGACCATCCAGAGTGCTTTTAAAAATTATAAGGTATGCCACATTAAAATCTGTGGCAGCTAGACAACTTGACAATCTTATACATTCTGTACTGTAATGGTTAGCCATAGATGTTTAAATGCCAGGCTAAAGCATGTTAAAATTGTCCATATACTTAAGACTTTTAACACATTTATTGGTGAGTATCTTATTTACAGGCTCAGCAACAGACACTCAGGGCCCTTTGAAGGCTGCAAGATACACAGCGTATTTATAGTCCAGGGTCTTGTCTCCTGACATGTCTCACATTCAAGGGCTCAGCAATTTTACACATGAGACAAAAGAGAGTCCAGGAATCTGGATGATGCCCTGAAATGCTGGCTAACAAAAGGCTTATGCTGAGAAAATTCTTTATCACATATTGAGTACTCTGAAGATCTAGATTTCTGTCGGAAATTTGCCACTCATTACACACACAGATATTATGGCTTCTTCTTAATCCATTTAATCACTGTTTATGACCTTAAAGAAAGGTAATGAAAATAGTCTTTTATACATATTGTTCTTCTACATCCATGTAATCTCAAAGTCCTCAAGTTTTACATATCATCTGTTTAAAAAAAAAAAAGTGGATTACTTAAGCATTATCTAATTGATACCTAAAAGGAGAAATTTCTGTGGTATCCTCTTAATGAGATCAAAACTAATGTTAGGTTAAAAAGGGTGTAGTCTGAAAAGGGTGTAGGAGTTAAGGATTCAGCTCCTGGAGTTATGTGACTGTGCCAGTTGTCTATTTATCCATTTGTTATCCATCTATCCCATCTATGTTTTAGAGAAAATTGATAGTCCATTAGACAGCAGTTCCTTCCACCTTATAGATACTTCTTTGCTTCCAAGAAAGAAGGTGAACAGCAGTTCCTTCTGTAATGTAACAAAAAACATATGAGATGGTAGCCATTTAAAGGTCACTATTTCTGTAAGCTAGGGAGTAGTAGGCTGTGTAACCCACAAATTCTGGAAGGAAAGCTTTCTTTTTTTTTTTTTTTTTTTAAAAAAAAGCACATTAATCCTGTGAAAGTTGTTTCCATTTAGTTGAGTTCACAGTAAACCTATGCCTATTAAATTTACTGTGCTGTTTCTTACCGGTACTTTTATTGGGGTTTTAACTGTCATTTTCCAATCGTTATTTGGTTTTATTATAAAGTAGCAATTGTTTCAGGAAACTGTCTTTTAAGACAGTCAGATATATGTATAATGCCAGACAACAGGATTTGATACAAATGCCTATGCCATTTACATACAACTTTCATTCAGGTCTCATGTTTTGAGGAAAGAAATTAAAAATTCATGTCCAGAATGCTGACAAGGTTTTTTGAATGAAAAGTAATAACCAGATTTATTTACTCCTATAAGGAGCAGCATTCATATAAATGCATTTTTTATTCTCTCTACTGACACTCCTCTCAGAGGAATTTTTTAATCCCTTCTGCTTCTTCTGTCCTTTGGAGTCATGCTTCTTCACTTTCTCTACATTTCTTCCAAAACACTTTTTTCCAGTTTGCTCCTTTAGGAAGTGTTGTTACATTTTCATTCTTTTGCTTCTTTTCCACTTCTTTAATGATTTTCTTCCAGATTAATTCTTGCACTCTGACACATTTCTCAAACCTTTCTTGCACTGTTTGCCTTACTTCTTCTTGTAGTTCTACCCTGTAGACGAAACTCATTCTTGTATGTTCTCAATAATGTGGCTTGACTGCAAAGAAAAGGAGTGTTTGGAGGTTACTTTAAGAAAATACAGGTACTGTATCATAACTAGAAGGTTTTTTAAAGCAATTGAAGGTCAAAAGCAGTATTTAGGGCAATAGTAGAGAGTAGAATGCCCATGCTCAGCAGAACCTGTAACATATTTAAGAAGACTGAACTGAAGCATTGAGGAGGGCTATTTCACTTGTTTCTGAATAATGGATTTCAATGTGTATCCTTCTCTTTGTATCCAGATAACTTAGTGACTTCACATGGCTATTTATTCAAAAATACTCTTCGAGATAGTCTTAGACTAAAAGTTTTCATTTTATTGTATCCACAAATTGCCAGCAGGCATGGTGACTTACATTGATTTTCTAAATTAGTATAATTCAGGAAATAATCTTTTAATCTGTAAGGAAAACTAATTTTTGTCAGTGTTTTTACCTTCTGTTGATAAGAACTATGTTAAACCAGTGAATCATTAATCCTGATTTTTGCTAGTATATGTCCTAAAGACATTTGACTCTGCAGATAATTTACAGGGAATTAAAGTTGCACTTAAAAGAAGAAAATTAATAACACCTTGTAGTTTTCCTTACAGAGAGATTGGACGATATTTCCATTGTGCATATAGGACTTCATCCCCAGTCTGAATGTACAGCAACAAAAATTGACAGTGAATCTTGGCTAACAAGTGTTCTTGCACTTCAGAGAATAAACACCCCACTGTGCCACAGCTGACATTTCAGGTCCAAACTATGCTACAAAAAAGTATATTCCATTTCCAAGACTTAATTAGTATAGGACTTTTGAGGATGTCCAGTGAACTCCAAGACTTCTGCATGAAGCTAGCCAGTATGACACCAAACCTACTGGAGGACCTTGATCTTCCATAATCCCACATCAGTCCCGGACTGTTGAAGGTAGACCAATAGTGAGATTTGAGTCAAGATTCGGGTATCTAAATTTAGATCTACATGTAGCTCTCAGCACATAAGTAATGTTTCACTCCATTGTAGTCAGTAACGTTCTCAAATTAGATGAAGTTGTCCCCACATGGAGGGGGGCGATGTCTCCAGCTGCTACTTAAGACAGACAGAAATCTCTTGTAGGTCTTATCTGACAGTGGCACTAGATGGAGTAAAGATAGTCTGGAGAGTTGTTTAGTTCAGATGCCTACCTCCAGTCTCTACAGAAATTACTGTATCTACCATTAATCTGAGCATATGAACACAATGCAAAAATGGCTTGTGCTCTAAAGAAGGACTATATAAGCAATCGTAGCAAGCAAAAGTGAGTGACAGGAGTAGTTGCTCTGTCCTCAGCAGAGGAGTAGTAGAATGAAATTAGCAGACAGCCAAGTGACATGAGTTGTCAAGTTTTGCAAAGGCAGTGCTTGGCAGAGGGAATTTACTGCAAAGACTTTTCTGCCAGACCTCATTTAGCTCTCCTGCTGTGGCTGAAGACATTAGACAAAATTGATAGGAATTTGATGTGAAGCAGCCAGAAGGACCACACACTTTTTTATTTCTAAGAACTACTTCAGTTGAACAACAGGAGTTTCAGCATTGCTCTCAGTGGCTTTGAGCAGGTTCTGGGAGATTCCCCAAGAATTTCCACAGGTATTTCAAAAAATTTATTTTCTCTGATAAAGCAAATACTGGTCTGATCTCCTTCTTGCAGTCAGAAACCTATGAACAGAGGCAGACGAGTATCTGTCAATGTGCATAACCTATGTAACCCCCTAGATGTTCTACTTCATTTGTAGACTTCATATTGCTGCAACCCTTACGCACGCTGTGACATACAATGTGTTGCTCAGACCAAGTCTCCTTTCTAATTACTTCAGATTGGAGATACTCTTGGTCAGGTGTGGGAAAATTACCCTCTCTTTTCTTAATGTCGCAAACTTATGGTTGTTCTAGCTGTGGCAGGACAGACAGATGCTGTTGGTATATCTAGGGGAAGCTCTTGAGTGTGCTTCTAGAAATACCAGAGCACCACAACTGTATTAAGACGAAGCTCTATTTTCTGGCTACATGCAATCTGTGATCTCTCTTCTGTTTCTGCCTGTAAAGATACCCTGTCACAAAATTCAAGAATCATGATCTTTTGGGACTCGTGCTGTTGATAAAATTGAAATCAACCCCACATGAGTGTACAATGATAAGGGAGTGATCATCTATTAAATTCACACTGATCATTTGAATGGGCATTAAATAAAGATGTTTTCAATAGCCTCTGAGCTAAGGCGAAGTATACCTTAAAGCTAAATGGTGTCACCACATCTCTGACCCATCCCATCCTGCAGAATGTAGCATGCTGAGTGAACATCCTTTCATGTTTCAAATATCTGAAGGTTGTAGTTTTAAAATTCAGATGTACATCAACAGTACTTATCCAAGGCCCTAAAATGTTATGAACTTTATGAGAATGTGGTCAGTGAACACATGGGACATCGTAACACCTCAAAGCAGAAGTTGGGAGAGAGCTGCTTTTTATGTTGTGCATGTGCATCTTGTACTTGTGCATCAATCTTCTATTGAATACAGACTTCGTGAAAGTAAAGTCTGACACAATTGGGACTATTTGTTACAAGACCATATACCATGGTCACCACAGTACATATGCTGTATATCTACATAGATTTGTATCCATGCAACATACCTTGCTTGGAGGAAAATAATAAATTTTTTATATATAGAACACATCAAATATATTGCAAGAATTAAGGGGAGAAAAAAATTCAATGGAAACATGACATTTAAAAAAGATGTACTCAGGAAAGGAAAATAATTTTATCTCTTATTTATTCATAGCAGAAGTTTTAAACATAGCAGATGTTCAATGTGCAGCTATGAATGCAATAAACAATTTAAAGAAGCTAATATTGGCTCACTTCCTGTTATTGTACTCATAATGGTCAAAATCTTGCCCATCAAATAACCTGATCAGGAGTCTACAAATAAAGGGCTACTAATTGTGAAGGAAGTTTTGAGTATTCAGTCCTACTGCTTTTTTTTTTTTTCTTTTTTTTAAAACATTTTCTCATACCTGTATTTTATGTTTTCAAAGTCAAATATGAATCTTTGTGTTTGGACTAATAAAAGGTCTTCAAGATACACAGCAGTTCTTGCTCTTAGAGGTGAAGGGACACTTAAACCTGCAACTGAAAATCATCTAGGGCTCAAACTACAGAACAGGACTACGAAGTATATATGCAGTCAAGGCAGCTTGTATTCTACCGAGAAAGAAATACTTTGGAGTCTTAAAATAACTACATAGTATCTAAATAGGTTTGCTAAAGATCTGGTTTGTACATTGCTGTAGAGAGTAGCCATACTTTTTTATGAGGTACTGAAAGTAGTGTGTTTTTTATTGGATCATGCACCAGCCTGTGTTGGGAGAATCTTCTGGGTGTCAAACCTTCGTATCAACAGTAAGACTGTCAAGACTTATCTTTCAAGTGAATGATTCACTAATACTTGTCATCAGTACTAAGCAGAAGAAACAATATGACTCCAAGATGACGTTTTCTCTGGTGAAACAATTCTTAGGTGTCTTTTGCAGAGCTTCACTTTGACAAAGGACATAGTTTTCACTGATGATACAAAATGTTCTTTATTTTTTGTAGTCTTAAATTTTTAAATTAGAATTGAACCATGTTTAGACGTCTATTTTCTGAAAAGATTCCCAAAACCTCTCTTTGGGAACAATATATGTAATAGGAATTTCTGACTACTAAATATATACCATTTTCCAACTGATCAATCTGTCTAGAAACCAATTGTTGGGTTTGTTATTGGTCTAATTTTAAGATTAGTATAGAAATAATGGTGTTGGCTGATATGAAACACTAACTTTTAGGCTGGACCAGATTCCTCCATCCCAATTAATTTTTATTAGTTGTTTTGTAAATTGTCTTATTTACATGAGTACTATCATCACACAGTCTGAATAAGCCATCAGAAAGCCCATTGAAAGGATGAACCTCAGTTTAAGAGACAGGTAATTTTCACTCATAATTTTATTTATATATCAGCAAGTTATTTTAAAATATTTGAATTCTACCCGTCAATTATTTTCCAAAAACCAGTCACATTTACATTCATATAATGCTTCATATGTTATTAAAATATTGCGTGAAAATTATACTCTGTTTTTAATCTCCTTACACAAGAAATGTGACTCTGAAGAAAGGCCACTCTTTTAAGCATTTTTGTCACCCAGTATCATGCAATAATCTACGTGGAAAAATATTTTCTGAGAAATCAAATAACATTAAGACTAAAACTAATATAGACATTAAAATTAAAACAAATGAAGATTTATCTGAGTGGCATAGGGATTCTAGCCTGGCATTATCAAGCAAAATAGCCTCTTCTTTTTTTCCCCTCCAATATGATGTATTTTAAATTCTATATTGTCAAAATTAGCCAGGTAATGGTAGTATGATGTACTATGCCATTTCAAATGAATTTCGACTCTTGCCTGAAAATAATGACAAGAAAAATATATTCCTGGGAATTGTCTGGGATATTGCAATTTCTATTTTGATAGCTTTAATTATATGTAAAAATCTTTAAATTTTCTAAATTAAAAAAAAAATCTTCAAGAATTCTAATTAATAAATATACATTAAAGATAGGTTACTGAGACTGCAAATACCTTTTCCTTTAAAAACCCCTGTACTTTAGTTTTGATATAAAAAGTAATCATAATTATAGGAAAAAAACCCCACCAAATATGGATGTACCTGTTCTGTTGCTCACTATAGTCACATAATCCTTTCTTTTTTAACTGAAATAGCTTTAAAGTCCATCTACCATTTGTAAAGCATCTCTGTTCCATGTATTAAATTACTCATAGATGAAAAAGTAAATTTGTAAATGTGCATTCATATAAATAACCAGCAAAACTAAAATTATTATGATTGATTTGAAATAACTGATTACAGTATGACAGCTTTCTTTTTCTTAATTATAATATACAATTACTTTCTTGTGCTTTCATACCTGAACATTACAAAAGCTGAGAGAACTATTTCTGTTCTACTTCTGATTAGATCAGCAATGCCACTTCTTCAGGTCTTATCAGATTGGGTTTGATAATAATTACTTGGGAAGTGTTTGATCTCAATGATGAATACTTGATTAGTTTTTCATGAAATCAGTCAACCACACCACTCAACACTACTCATGTGAGACCTTGTTGATTTAGCTGTTCGAAAGAATGCATTCTTTTTCACTGCAGTTATGGGATGTCAGTCTTTGGGGAAAAGAGGGTGGAAAAAGGGCAAGTTTATGGGTAATGATATTGCAGCAGCAGATATTTAAGGTTTGCTAATTCTCTTCTCAATTATGTTCATTCCCTTCCTCGTCACACTGCCTGCTACATGGTGACAGAATCAATCTTAGCAGTGGAATAAATTTTTCCTTTTTCAAAAAAGGTTTCATGACACCATTGTCATCTCTGAAACCCTTGGAGGGTTTTGCCCTGATGAATAATATTTCATATGTGGAATGTTTATGTGATTTTCACGGAGTGATAACCCCGCTACCACCTAACTTTGATGCATTGAGATTGCTGCTTTTCCCTACTAAAGTGCTTTTACACACCACCTCCTACAAATTGACTTAAGAGTTAGAAATAGAAGATTCAACAAAACTTCAACTCTCCATGGAAAAAAAGGGTCTTACAGAGAAATTTATACATTGGGCACAATCTGCTTTAATTATTTAAACAGGAGCTTTTGCTGAATAAGAGTTCTAGGCATTTTCCCTCATGTTTCTTCTTTGATTTTATGTAGGTAGAATCAGTTATCTAAAGCTGACCATATACCCATATTTTAGAATGGCTAGTTTTTTAAGCAGGCTTTATTGTAAGAAATGGTCTGCAGACCTATACTCACTGAAGTCAATAGCATTGTCTGTGTAAGTAAAAAGTGCTTATATAATGAGACACTCAATGGATTAGCCTCCAAGTTATAGGGAAATAATCCTCTATCTCAGGCACTTACAGTTAAATATCTGCACAAGAAGAGATTTTCAGGACAATAATCTTGCTTGTCAGTCATAAAATAGCAAGGCAGAGCCTTTTATCAAAAGAGCACTTAATGCTGCACTAATTAAGAGAAGGGAAGGAAATTTCCAAGGAGGTAAAATTTTCTCTAATGTTTTTCTTTTTAAAGTTGCTAATAGAATTATGACAGTTTTAACAATCAGAAAACACAATGCATTCCAAATGTTTCCTCTGTTAATTATAAGATCTCTGGAAATTGCCAAGATCTTTAAAACTTAATATTTCACTAATAAGCTTAGATGCCTTTAGGTCCTTGTTTTTGGATTTTGTTTTTAATATCAGCTGTTATTTTGGTGGCAATACATTTCATTTGAAGATGTAATTTAAGCAGGCTCTTCTCTCAGAGTCTCAGACTGCTTAAAAAGAAAATAATGTTCTAGGACTACAATTATTTTGGTTATTGTGTCATCATATTACTGTTTTACTGAAAGAGATGTTAATTTGAATGTTTCATTGTTTTGATATAAGTCTAAAAAGACAGGGAGAGGAGTCGGGCTGCTTGGTGGAAAAAAATGCACTATCTCTCTTTAAATGGTGAAAAGCACTTTAAACGCAGTTACCTCGAAATATAACATGATTTCAGCAGTTTTTATTTAACTGTTGTACACTGTCAAAGTACCTGTCATCCTAACATAACATCTTTATGTAATAGTTGTTGGCCAGCATTTCCAAAGAACTTGGCTTCTAGTTAGAAGCCAAAATGAGCAGAAATATTTTCATAGAGGCTTATTACTCTGTAGCTCCCACTGGAAACAAAGGAAGCTACCAGTGCCAGCTCCTTTGAAAGTCTCTCTTCTTTGTTATGCCTTTTAGGAGGAACCACAGCTGAGGTTTCTAAAGGAATCTAAAGCTGCCCAGATCCCATTCAGATGCTACAGATGGGCAAGACCTAGCACAACACCTTTACAAAGTCTGGCTCAGGACTTTTAAAATTCATAACATGCAAGAGCAGAGGAAATATCCACAATCAAGAAAACATCCAAGCCTGAGGGATGACAGAGCTAAGTAACCTGTGGATCTTGGACTCCAAATAAAACAGACCATACAAGAGCAAAAGAAAGAGTATGGAAAAGCAATCAATCCTCCCATTCTCACTGAAGTAAACTCATTTCAAATTACAGTGTGCAGCTTATTGTTGCACAAGTTACCCACAGACACTTCTAATATTCCTGTTGTTTTCAAATCTTCATGCATATCAAAAAATGAGGAAAATGGGAAAAAAAAATCTAGAGTAACATAGGGATTCCTACCACATTGCTGTCCTTATTGGTAAAATCCTTACTGCCCTCTCATTTAATTCTTCTCTCATTATTGCCTTCAAAAGGTAGCATGCATTCTGGGCAGCAATAAAAAAAAATCTATAGAGTAGTACCATTTCTGTCATTTGCGGCTAATGAATGCTTTTCAGTATTGACTAGCAACTGGTCTAATAATGACAATGACTCCACTGATTTAGAGCAATAAATCCAAAGACTTGGCAGACCTCTATTAGTATAATAAGCTCAAACATTCATTCAGGAACATTTAAAAAATGGGTAGCAGGCTCCTGAATATTAGAGATTCTCATGTTTCTTTCAGTAATACCATCTGATTGAAAAAAACCCCATGATTTTGTAGTGTTTAATATGTAAATTTAAGTGACAGCTAAGGTAACTGAGGATTTTTTTCTTTCTCTGTTGCTAAGAGAGTGGGTCAATTATGATGAATATTATTACTGTAGGGCTATGAGATCCAACACTAACAGCATCTATTAGGAAAGGTTGAGGGGGGAGTTAAATGCTTGTGTTCAACATCTGCTGTGGACAACAGCTATTACCAGTGGTTCTGGATATTATCAGAATAAGATGCTTGATACTCCTCATAACAAACAGAACTCTCAGTGTTTTATCACCAGATGAAAGGCTTAAAAGACTTCAGATAAACAGTGATGATGTGCTTGTCTTCATCAGTGATACAGGAGTAAAGATAATTTGCCCAGCATTACCCATATGTTTTATGTACATATATTTTTCTCATTCAGGGTGGATATGTTGGTTATTATTATTTATTTTCATTATTACACATGTCTGAAATAAAGAAAACAGATTAATTACACTGGTTTCATCAGATCACTGTGCAGATACTGTTCAAAAAAATCTAAATAAAGTAAGAAGCAGTTTTGCCATATCAAGTAAAACAAACAAGCCAGTCAGAAAAACTATGAAAAAAATCTGTCCAGTTGGTACATTAATCAAAATTGTAAATCCCCCTTGGAAGCAGTGTTATAAACTAACCTTCTCTTAGATCCCCCTTGTATATCTATACAATATTTCCTTTGTTTTTTTGTGTTCATCTGAGGGCTTGTATTATGCAGGAAAACCTTTCCCACCAAAGTGAAAGTAGAAGCACTATCAGGCTGCGGAAATGGTAAAACCACAGTTGGTCCCTGCAGACAAGCTCCATGACCCATGGCAAAGGGATTGGTGAAACCTTTCCCTACAGTTGGATGATCCAAACAACATCCCGTATTAACTCATGACAAATTGCATGGATAAAATAGCTTCCTGATGAAGCTGTTGGCCAAGTTGAATGTCTTCATAGATGTGTTTTTTTTATGAAGCTTGCATTTATAATTGAGTTTTGGCTAACAGAGGCTTATTCGGAGCTGCATGGAAGGGACAGAAGCTTGCAGCTGAAGCATTGGGGTGTCTGAGTGGCAGATGCTTCCACAAAATTATATTTTCCTGCAAGTATTGTAGATAGCAGCTGTAGACCTTAACTGTGTGAAGAGGAGGAAAATATGGCTAATGCCAGAGTTCCCATGACAGTTTACATACAAATTTATGTCTGGAGGTGGATTCATTAATAAAGTCAATACAGAGTTTATATCAGCTCCACCAAGGCAGATAGCCATAGGAGAATCTGTCTAACTTAGTACTTCATCTGATGTATTTAATTTGCTGATTTATTTTAGTAACTATGAGTGAATTTAGTGTATTTGGAAATGGAAAATATGAAACATCCCACTAGAAGAGATCTGAAAAAATACTGCAAGTATGATGTCAAGGACAGGGAAAAGCAGCTAGAAATTCATATGTCACTATATGAGAGTAATTCAAGTACAGATCTCTTATTCCCACTAATTAGTTTATTATTATTATTATTTCCATAATCTTGCTACTGTGCTTTGTCCTGGCGAGGTACTTATTATAGTCAGCATAGCAAATTTCAATCATATTGTCTTATGAATCTGATCAGCAGCCCAGTGAGGAGGGAGGACAGAGTTGGGGGTACAGGTTTAATGATTTTCTATCCCCACACACTCCTCACTTCAACAAAACTCCCTCACTGGGGCTTTATCTCATAAAAACATCAAGCAGAATTTGTAAAGTTAAATGGATGTTTGTGGTCTGAGGTAACAATAAAGAGAATATTAAATGGAAAAAGAAAATATTAAATGGACAGTATTTAAATTCCTCTAACGCTGTTGTAAATTGCAAAACAGTGTAAGAAAAGTCAATTAAGTGTTCAGCCCACATACAGCAAATAAAAGAATTTTAAAAAAAGGAGAGTTTGAGGTGTGGATGTCCTCAGGGTCCATTGAATGAGATGCATCCTTACCCCAAGTGCCCAGTAGAAATGGATGGCATAAACCAGGAATATTCCTGCCAAAACAGGCTCTATGTTCAGTATAACAGCTTCAGGAGCATGGTTTAAGTTCTATGGTTTGGTTGTACTCTCTTAAAACTGCATATTGAAAAGAACCTAAGTAGGGCTTGTATTTCCATGACAAATTTGGTGTGAAGCTGGAAATTATTTCAGCCAGCAGTTTTACTGGCACACTGCCAGAGTATTGCAGATGGTACAGAGCTACTGTCTTGAACGTGGAAATCAAGAAAGCTTGAAATGATAAACCTTCAAACAGGAGAAGCCGTTTCTGTGCCACTTGCAATTGCAAATACAGACAATTCAAGTGTAAGAGACATCCAAATCCACACATCTGGTCTTCACAAGAGGACAGTAACTCCAGAATGAGACAAGCATGATGCAGCTAAAGAAAAACCAGAAACAGAAACAGAAGCTTTATATTTCATAGCCACATTTCCAGATCCAAAGCAATTTTTAACATATTGATCACAGTCTACACCCACAAAAAAAAAAGAAAAAAGGCAGCCTAGTTTTCTGTTACTTGTTAGGATGAAAAATAGAATGCCATTAAAATAGAAAAAAATCTCATTCAATAAAATGAGAAAAGAAGAAATTTTGAGTCATGACAAAGAATTATGTAGACACACACCAAACTGAAGACTAAACAAGAGCCCAGTTTGAATTTAAAAGAAAATGCTTAACCTGTTTGGGTAAATTGTGTGTTTATCAGCCCGAGTCTTGATTCACAGCGTACAAAAAAAGACAGTTCTGAATTCATTCTGGCATATGCATGCTACATTTCTGGGAGGAAAGGGTGACTTATATGCTGCTTGTGACAAGGGAAGTCATCCTAGTTCTGTTGATCAAAGCCCTCCTTAGAAGTAGGGCTGCAAAGGTTTCTTCAACCACAGAAAAGCAGTTTTTAGAAAGAAGGATGATGCAAAGAAGGAAAAAATTCCTGAAGTAAATGAGGTAATTGCCACCTGGACATAATGTTTTACACTTCATAAGAAGCTCGGTGGAGAGACAGTAAGCAGATTGCATAGGTAGATGCTATCACAAATATGCATGCCTCGTGCAGAAGCTGTACCAAAGACAACCAAAGAGCTGTGGAATTACAATAAGCACTCATGCAAACAAGGAACAGGTGTTACAGATACAGCTGCACACAATGTATTTGAAAGCAGAGACTACAGGTCATATCATAAGACAGAAAAATCCTTTGAAGCAGTAACTCTAGAAAAAGTTATAGATATCAAAGTAAGGGAATCATTTTTCAATGCCACTCTTTACCAAAAGGGCAACTGTTGTTGTTTGTATAAAGAGATCTCAAGTAACAGTTGGAGAGCTTAAATGACTTTTGCTTGCAGTTACTTGGAAGTATTTTCATTGATATTCAAATTCTGTATATGCCTCAAAAAGGATTTTAGGGAAATTAAGAAGGCTTGGAAAAGAGCAACAAAAATTCTGTAAAGTACCTGCTATAATGAAAGTGTTATAGAGTTAAAGCTGTTTTAAAAAATGCCCAGTTGTGGTGGTTTGACCTTGGCTGGATGCCAGGTGCCTACTGAGATGCTCTATCACTTCCCCTCCTCTTCTCAGCTGCACCAGGGGGAAGAAAATAAGATGAAATTCATGGGCAAAAAGCAGTTTAATGAAGAAGCAAAGCAATGCTGCGTGTAGAAGTGAAAAAAACACAAAGATTTAATCTTTACTTACCATCAGCAGGCAATGCCTGGCCCTTTTTGGGATGCAGGTCTCCAAACATGTAGTAGTTGTTCAGAGGATAAACCAATGACACCCCCCCTCCTCCTCCTTTTCCTAGCTTTTATAGTTCATCTGACATCATATGGTATGAAATATTCCTTCGGTCAGTTTGGGTCAGCTGTCCTAGTCATGGCCCTTCCCAAGATCTTGTCCACCCCATCCCACTGCAGAGGGAATGTTGAAAACCAGCCTTGGTGCTGTGTGAGCCCTACCCAGCAGTAGCCACAGCATGGGTGCGTTATCAGCACCTTCCCAGCTCTCCATGCAAAGACAGCACTGGGAGGGCTGCTATGAGGAAAATTAACTCCAGCTCAGTCAGACCCAATACACCAGCCTATTGTGACTTCAGACAGTAAGAACCTATATGGAAAACAGAATTCTGATAGTGAAGACTTTTCCATCCTTTAAACAAGGAGTAACAAAATCCTGTGTGGGGTAAATCTGACCCAGAATACACACATATTTAGTACTGAGCACACTAACCATGGGAGCAATTTCTGAAGGCTGGTGATAGCATTTGTAAAATCGTTTGGTTGGAAGAGACCTTTACGTTCATCAAGTTCAGCCACTAACCCAGCACTGCCAGATCACCACTAAACCATGTCCCTAAGTGCCACATCTACACCTCTTTTAAATACCTCCAGGAATGGTGACTCAACCACTTCCCTGGTCAGCCTGCTTCAGTGCTTGACAACACTTTTGGGGAATAATTTTTTCCTAATACCCAACCTAAACCTCCTCTGGTGCAACTTGAGGACATTTCCTCTTGTGCTATCATGTTACCTGAGAGAACAGACCAATCTCCATTTTACTACAACCTCCTTTCAGGTAGTTGTAGAGAGGGATAAGGTTTCCCCCAAGCCTCCTTTTTTCCAGGCTAAATAATCCTAGTTCCCTCAGTGGCTCCTTATAAGACTTGTCCTCTAGAACTTTTACCAGCTTTGCTGCTCTTATTTGGACACACTCCAGCACCTCAGTGTTCTTTTTGTAGTGAAGGGCCCAAAACTGAACACAATATTCAAGGTGTGACCTCACCAGTGCCAAGTACAGGGGTAAAATCACTTCCCTAAGCCTGCTGGCCACTCTATTTTTGATACAAGAGACAATGCTGTTAGACTTCTTGGACACCTGGGCACACTGCTCATATTCAGACAGCTGTTGACCAATACCTCCTGGTCCTTTTCCACTGTGCGGCTTTCCATCCACTCTTCCTCAAACCTGTACTGTTGCCTGGGGTTGTTGTGACCCAAATGCCATGTTGGCCATGTTGAACCTCATACCTCTGGCCTAGTCCCATCAATCCAGACTGCCCAAGTCCCTCTGTAGAGCCTAGCTACCTTCAAGCAGATCAACACACCCTGCTAACTTGGTGTTGTCTGTAAACTTAACTGAGGGTGCCATAAATCCCTTCATCCACATCATTGGTAAAGATATTAAAGAGAACTGACCCCACTACAGAGCTCTGGGGAACACTACTTGTGACTGGCTGCCAACTGGATTTAACTTCATTCACTGCCACTCTTTGGGACCAGCCACCCAGATAATTCTTTATCCAGTAAAGAGTATGCCCATACAAGCCATGAGCAGCCAGTTTCTCCATGAGAATGCTGTAGGAAATAGTGTCAAAAACTTACCAAAGTCTAGGTAAACAACATCCACAGCCTTTTCTTCATCAACTAGGTGGATCACCTTGTCACAGAAGATCTGGTTAGCCAAGCAGGACCTGCCTTTCATAAAACCATGCCAATTGGGCCTGATTGTCCTGTAAGTCCTGCATGATGTCACTCAGAATGATCTGCTCCATAATCTTCCCTGGCACCAAAGTCAGACTGACACGCTTGTAGTTCCCCAGATCCTCCTTCCAGACCTTCTTGTAGGCAGGCATCATATTTGAAAATGTCATAATAGCTAAAGGTTAGTTCCTTCTCAAGAAGTGCTTCTGATACTATGCATGTAAAGGAAGTTATGAAGAAGCTCTGTTATTTGTCATACCAAGATGAACAATTGTTTGTGTTCCTCTGTTATAATGCTAAGGTTCATAAGCATCATCAGAAAAATCAATCAACATCATCAGAAAATCAATTAACATCATCAAAAAATCAATCAACATTGCTATCTCTGATGGAACAAGACACATTTGTCTATGTTGATAGGACATCTATTTCTTCCTGAAACTCTGGAGACGCTACTGAGAAGCAGCACAGCCAGACTTGCTTGTACGCTCTGAGCTGGAATGTGTTTATCCTCCCACTTTGACAACTATTTCTTTTTTGATTTACAGTGGCACATATGTCATGGGAATGATATCATAACCATTCATGTTACCTGAAGTAGATCTTAACCAATTCCCCACATAATAATTAGATAGCAATCAACAATCACAGTTACTTCATTGTTCTCTAGACTGTTAAGTCATAAAACAAAGAATAAATTTAGGTGATTTTTAGTAGATTATCACAAGGACAGTAAGCGGCATGGAAGTCATCACAATATCTGATACATTTCTGTTCTGAACAGCTGTAAAATCTGTAACTGGGCACTCAGATGTTCACTCTGTTTAAAGTTTGGAAAACCTGAAGATACTTGGGGGCTCCTGAAAGACAAGAATTTAACACCTACAACAGCTTCTATAAGGATACACAGGAAGACAGTATTTGTGCAAAGCTTCTAGTAGAGTTCTGTACTTACTTTCTCATTAAGACCTGATCTTGCTGTTTCTGGGCTGAGCCTGTCAAATGTTTTTGATGGCTTTTACCTCTTCCTAGTGTGAGTCAGTCCCTAGCAGAGCTGGGAACTTGACTTGGTCATGTTCTGCAAAGGAACTGTCTGCTGTTCCAAACTGTGTGGCTGTTCCTGGGGATTAGGCAAAGATGCACCAAAAGTATTTTCGTTCATGACCTGAATCAAACTGAGATACTAGTGTTAAAAAACAACTGCACTGAATTACAATGAAGCTGGAAATATTGCTAAGAGATGCTCAAAACACACACATGCCAGTAACATGATGGGGCAGGTAGACAGGCCCTATACCAGAACACTGGAAGAGGCTGCCCAGGGAGGTTGTGGAGTCTCCTCCTCTGAAAAAGTTCAAAACCCACCTAGATGCTTTCCTGTGTGACCTGATCTAGGTGATCCTGCTCTGGCAGGGGGGGTGGACTAGATGATCTCCAGAGGTCCCTTGCAACCCCTAATATTCTGTGTGATTCTGTCTGTGTGATCCCACTACCCAGAAAGCATTCTAGTCATGCGACAGGCATTTTGGTGCAGCAAGGGGAATATCAGGGTCCCAGGTAAAATGGAGGCAGGGATTAGGACACTGCTGTATGGATTTTGAAGATACACCACTCCAGGTGTCTGTAAACTGTGTTTCCTAATGCAATAGTTAAAGATGAGAAATCAACGCCCTGTTGTGTCTCCGTCATATGCCTCTACTGTGAATTTGGGGATGTCACTTTGCCAGTTTGTGCTTATGTTCCCTCTCTCTTATTTTCATAAACCGCAAATTCTTTAAGGTGCTCTAGATTTTTACAGTGCTTTTTTAAAGTGGGAGCCTCTGGGATTATTGCAATACAAATAACACTAAATAAACCTATAATAATAACTGAACCTATAACAGAGGTGTTATGTGAAATAAGCTGAGATTTTGTATATGAGCCATTAGGTGTGTGGGATAAGATGAATTCATTAAATCTGAAAACACAGGCATATAAAGGGCGCACAACCTCTTAATCTATCATACTGAGCACATATAGACATATATTATATATGCTTAGCCTATTATATAAAGTGGATCTAAAATGCATTACATTAAATAGTGTGTCCTCTAGTACTGTGTGCATTATAGGCACTCAGCAAATAATAAATACAATTGAAATCACATAAAAATTAAAATGGACTATATTCATCACTTCCTAAGCACAATCTTTAATGACACTATAGAAAAAAAAAGGGAAAAGTGTGTCAGCCTGGCATTTCTGAGGTACACATGAATGGAGTTCACCCAGATATATCTGAAAAGCTTTGAAGCACCTAGTGCAGCAGTTGCACCAGCACAGCCTTGAGTTCGGGCTGCAAAAGCCTTACTTCAAACACAGGGAAATGCACAGCAGATGAGTCACATACTGCCTCAGGTATAATATTATTGGTATAACAAAGTATTAAACAAGTTTATTTAAAGCTAGCCTACACAAGTGTGTTTGAAGTGCATCTGGGCCTCCAGATTATTGTGTAAACAGTGTCCAAAATATCATCCTCAATGTTTTTTATCAGAAAAAAAGAAAATGAATTCTTTTGACTTTGTGGACTACTGCAGTACTACATCTATGACCGGGTTTGCTGCCTCTGCAGTCTCTACTTCATGGACTAGACATGATTTTGGTCAAGTGAGCTACACAGGACCTTTTATTTAGTATTGCATCTTCTCCTTTGGAACCTACATTGCCCCTGCCCTGGAGTATTTGTCCCCTTTTGCCTCCCTACCAGCCATGGCAACTGGATGCACAATGAAAATCTGTGTTTACAAACCTTGCATGCAAATGATTACGGAACAGCCATGATATGTAGCAATTTAAATTTGTTGACAGAGTTGCTAAGGAACAAACCTTTTGATTCTGTGAAATCCTTTTTGATACAGCTCCATGCTCTGACAGTTGAAGTTATTGAACAAGAGTGAGGACTTTTTAAAAGAGAAATTTCTGACATTTGCTATGTTTTCAGAGGCTGTAACATAACACTGTATATTACTTCAGTGTCAGTTTTATTCAGTAGTGAAGTGTCTGATTCCATATATATATTAAACTATCCTATATTTCACAAAAAAAAACAAACAAACAAACCAGGCTTCAGTACTTCAGTACTACCTTCTCCCATTCAGATACACAATTGTTTTGCAAAAAATTGTGATCTTTACGTGCTCCCCTGCCAAATACCTTGTAAGTTTCTATATTTTTTCCAGTCTGTTCTTTAAACGTCATTTCTCTAGGGCATTTTTACAAAGGACCTCATAGCATGTTGCTGGGATATCAACAGTAAAATACACCATTATTTTGACATTCCAGCATTACAGAGACAGCTGATGGTTTAAGAACATATATTCACACTGGAAATACCTAAACATTAAATAGTGAAGCAAAGTTGGGGAAAAAAACAGCTCAGATTCATCCCAAGTCAGATAACCTGCATCATTTAGCTGATAAAATTAGAAGCACTGACATGTAAAATCTTGTCAGTAAAAGAGGATGATTTAGCCCCTAGGTTGGGTGAAATACATTTTGGAAACATCTAACCTTCACTTCATTATTAAGGCAGCCTAGAGCAATTATAGTCCTAATTTAAACACCTCAGGTATTTAAAGTTAGGTAGAATTAATCCTAGCCTAATTGATCATAACCATGTTTTTCTTAGCAGATTTATCAGTTGTGACTGCAACCTGCCTACATCAATACAGCCTTTTGTGCACAGCTGTCACACTGTTGCATTCAACGCATAATAGGGAAAAGGCACATGAGAAAAAAACTCAACATTTTGTGGGAATAAGTAAAGACAATTATGGGACAGAGACAGAAATGAGAGGCTCAAGGATAGAACATGTAGTATCTTCCCCTGCTAAAGGCATACACTGCTTTCCAGGATCAACTTATCACTTTTATGGACATTTTGCATTTTTTTCTGGTGTGAAAGACAGAAACCTAATGTCATGTATCTGCCAAAGTGTTATTTTAATCAAATGAAATGGCTGCACAGTCATAAACTGAAACTGCAAAAGCCAAAGGATGACTCTGGGAGGAGACAGGTCAATCAATGCTAGTCAAAAAGCCACAGGAAAAAAGAGTGGGGTAAGAGAGAATCAGTGACTTTCAGATTTAGTCAAAATGCACCGAAAACTATCCCTACCTACCCTTTTCACATTTTATTCATAAGGATCGGGGTTTTTTCTCGCAAAAAAACCCACATCTCCTGAAATTGTGCAAAAGTGTTTTGAAAAGGATTTTTTAAAATGTGAAATAAATGTAAAAATAATGAGTCATACTCTGTAATGGCCATTGCAGAGTGTGCATTAGGAGGCAACCAGAGCACTCTCAGCATGCACTAATAGCTTGCTAATGCACAGCCTTCAGTGCCTTATTGCTATAGTCAACATTTACCACAATGAATACTTTGCAGCAAGAAATATTTTGGGCTCCATTATGCTTTCACAACCTTGAGCTGTGCTGGGAAGGGCTGGAAGTGGAGTCCTGTGAGCAATGGGGGCTAAAGGCCCAGAGAAGTAGCTCGCACTTTCGCCATTTGTTGGTATATAGATGGAAAAGACCCACCCCTGGCCATCATGTGATGGAAAACACCATTGCGGGAAGGAGAGACATTTCACCCAATCTGTCTCTGCTGGAAGGAAAATGAGCTTGTAACAGGGTCTTGGCTTGAATACATTACAGGGTATTCACCCTGGGACCACTGCAAGATCATCACGTTCCTGCCACTGTGCATCCAGACACCATGAATTGCATTTTGGTGGCTTGTGGTTGAAGGTTCCATTTCATCCTATGCTCTGTTTCATCTCTCTTCTTTGTCCTGTGTGTGTGTTTGCTCATGAATGTGTCTGGATTGCACAACTGTGACTGTAGGTACCAAAAAAATGCTCCTTTAGCTGGGTTTTTGCAACTCAGTATCTGAGCCAGGAGCAACCTCATAACCATTATGGTTACGATTGATTGATTACACTTTTTCATTTTTTTTTTTTACCATTGTTCGGTTTCTGCTCTTTCTCATCTGGTGAATCATCTTCCATTAACTAGAAGAAGCATGAGAAGCCCCTAGTGCCCACCCTGATAGAGGACTGCCCTGCACCCCTGCACAGTGCCTGTGCTCACACATTTCACATACAAAAGCTCCGGGAGCAACTCGTATATATGCCCATGGTTAGGGTTCTTCTTTGAGAGAGGAACAGTACTCTTAAAATCCATTTTGGTACAGAAAGGGACTGAGTCCTATTCCTAGCCTGGGTGAGACCTCTGGGAGCTACAGTTAGTGCTGGAAGGGGAGGTGAGAAGGGAGGATGATTTTGGAGGGGACTTTTGCTGATATATGGGACATGTAGTTCCTTAGAAGCAAGAAATGTTGTAAATATAAAAGAAGACATTTCAAGTATAAAGTATCACTTATACGATCTCTGTAAACATGCATTTCACTAATTTACTCAAAAATACCTTAATGAGAATGAGTAAATGCAACACTTTAATCAGCAGAACTTTGTTCTTTTTTGTTCCATCTCCAATGGTCTCATACACCAGTATGAATAGGAACTCTCATTACCTCCAGTGAGTCCCACAGTCGATCATCATCACAGAGCTACTGCTCTGCCCTGGGGTCTAGATTGTCAACTACATAAGAAGAAACGAATTGTGGAGTCTATTATGAAAATGACCAGAGATATTATTACCAAGATATATCACTTCTGATGGCCTAAACCCTTGGCTTGTAAATTCTTCAAGTGAATAGTCCATATGAGTTTCTGAGAGAAACCAACCCTGGCTCACAAGGGATAGAACAAGGGATAGAACCATGACGGAGCAGAAATTCAGGTTCATATGATCTCCTAGTGGAATGGCACTGTTTGAAAGGACATTGCTCATGAGTGTAAAGGTGTGGAGGATCATTTCTTCATTTACAAAGATTTTAAGTGAAAAGAAAACTAAATTCCAGAAAAGACAAAAGTAATTGAAATTAATTTCTCCATTTTCTCTGCTTCAGGTTCTTTTGTTGTTGACATTTTTAATAGATCAGTAGTTTATTTTGCTTTGTATGTGATCTGGATAAACTGTTCCTATCAAACAAAGCAATGCAATCAATTGTACTGAGCTGTGTGTCCTAGCAGTTGGAAAACCAATACATTTCATGGCTGGCTATGCTTTGTTTTCCTTTAATGCAGACAATTTAATGTTAGTGATTGAATCAGTGCATTTTCCAGCAAAAATGACTGGGCAGCTAACTTGAAATGTAGCATTATTAGGCATGATATCTTCTCATTTTGTGTGCATGTTGAATGATCTGGGATGAAAAACTAACAAGCACTTGTCAAATCTGAGACATCAGTTTTTTTGACAGAGGGCCCACTGGACATTCCTATCAAGAGAGCCTTTATGAGTAAACCGTGGAAATCTCTCTCAGACAAAAAAGGAAACAGAGCTCATCAGATTCTGCAGACCCTTGACTTGGAGGGCATGCTGTCTCCAATGAAAAGCTTTTGATCTCAATGCTTTTTTATTCAGATTTGACTTCACATTATGGCTAATCAATACCTTGCAACAGTCTAAGTCCCCAGTTAGATGCACATCTCACAGTCAGGCAGGGAGACCTACTAATTGAGAAAAAGTCAGACACCCAGGTACCATTGCCCTCAGGCCATAGTCTTGCCTCAGCTCAATCCTTTTTCTTATCCCTTCCTCTCTTATCACAGTACCCTAGAAATGGTGGAAATAAAATTTAGAGACATGACAGGCACGGAAAACCTGGATCAATTCCTGTCACTTGCCACCAGTGTTTACTGCCTTCCTAGGTCTTCAGAGGGTGTTTTTCTTTCATAGCTTAGGGGAACTTAACCTTTTATAAATAAGAAGATGGTACCTTCATGAATTTTAAATTGTTTGATTTTTTTGTAGGTCTGAGATATCTTGACTTTCCTAAGATTACTCTCTCTTTAAAATTCAGTTTTTTTATATAGGGTCAGAAATGGAAACTGGAAGGTTTTTGTCATGTCTTCAATTTTTTGCCATGTGCCCACCTCAAAAATTGCCCTTCTCTCCATTCTGCATCATTTTTCACAAGCCAGACTATGCCTGTGAACAATATGAACTCCTTCAACCAAAAAAAAGCAAGGTAACTGCAAAACTAGGACATGGGATATGTGCTCCCAAAGGGCAACAGCAAGAGATTTGGGCAGCAGCAGAAGGATGTCAGGCTGGCCTGCCTCCCACAGTACCTGACTGAGGGGTTGTGTTCGTTTGAGCATGATGAGGAAGGTGCTCCATCCTGATGCTCTGTGACAACAGATATTAAAATCAAGGGGTTTGCTTTTCCTTTTCCTTCTCTTCTTCCCCAATTTGGCATTTTCCTGGCAGTGTTGTTTCCCTAGCTCCTACCATAGACAGCTTAATTAAAAAAAGAATACTTATCAATCTGTTTTGTAAACTATGGTAAACCATCCACTGGAGGGAGTCACAGATTAGGGAGCTGCTGGAACTACCATCTGCTGCTGGATAAGCACTTTTTACTTTGTGAACTTCATGATATGTCTCTCCTGTGTGAAATGAGTTTTCCAAGGCAACTCTTTGTAAGCGTTATTACATGGACATTGCTGTGGGCTGAACTAACCTTCCACATATGCAAACAGTTCCTTCAGCAAGGAGAGAGATGCTACCCATGTTGTCCCCTCTTCAATCACCTCTACAAGGTTGTGGCTCTGGACAGGTGTTTCAGTGGCAATATATTATGTGATGGAGAGAGAAAGAAAAATTAGGCATAAGTTAAGGACAAGTGGCAGGGCTGGGAAAGGCATTAGAAAGGAAAATGCTATGGAAACAAAAAGAAGGAGGAAAAGCAGAAAATGAAATGAAGAAGAAAAAGATCAAAACAAAGAACCTACATGAAGAAATACTTGCTTTTTTCTCTGTTCATCATTTTTCCCTAGAATCTAAATCAGAAGCTCCTGTTCATTGCTTCCTATTCTTTGTGACATTCTTGAATGAAATTATGAAGGCTCAGGAACAGCCTGTCCCTATGTGTCGAAAAATAAGCCGGCGGAGTAGAAGATTGGGTTGGTTGAGAAAGGAGCTTTTGCAAGAACTCAGAAAAAAAAAAAAAAAAGTGTATCAACCATGGAAAAAGGAGCAGGTGAATCAGGAAGAGTTTAAGGATATTGGAAGGTCATGTAGAAAGAGAATTAGAGATGTGAAAGCTCATTTAGAACTTAATCTGGCCAATTCTGTCAATGATAGTAAGAAGCGTTTTTATAAATATATTAATAACAAAAGGAGGGCCAGGGAAAATCTCCATTCCTTACTGGATGAAGGGGGGAACATAGTAATGAAAGACAAGGAAAAGGACAAGGTGTATAATATCTTCTTTGCCTCAGCCTTTAACAAATTGATTGATTATCCTCCCCGCAACTGGGCTCCTGAGTTCTTCACAGCTCCCACTTTTTGTTGACTGCCTCATGCATGCTATTTTATACCTGTATCTTCTCTGTATGATCACATTAATTACATTCCATTCTTTCCACTTTGATATCTCATTAAAATCTTATAAATGATCATGCAGTGACCTTGAAGGACATGCATAATACATGAAAGTAAACCTGCAGTAAAATGTATTCTTTCACTCCTGACTGGCTACATCCCACATTTCTTTTTCCTATCCCCAATGACCCCAATATGGGGAGTTATGCTAGCTGAGCCAAGGTATGCAGTAGTGTGCAAATCCACTAACTCCATTAGCTTTCCCTACTGATGACAGCTGCAATATGTTAATGGCTTATGTTTGGATGTGATGGCCCTGCTACTACTTAGGGCACTATGCTAATTACCATAAGATGGTGACAACAGGTGCAAGTGTCACTTCATATCAGCATCATGTGCATGAGAAAAATAGCTAGCAGCACCAAAAGCAACTCAAGAAAATGTAAACTTTAGTCAGCAGCCTGCGATTCTCTGAAGAACTATTCTTTAATGCTTATGATTAAAGGATTTACAGACTGATATTGTTGCTTTTTCTGCAAGTACAGTAATTTTGAATTCATAAGGATGTCTTCATAAGCTATTTAAAGTTACATTTCAACAACACACACTATGTGGCAGTTCAAGTAAAATGCAGAAGGCCTGCATTTATGAAGATTTCCTTACAGAACAGAAGTTTTACTAAGCTGCATTTGCTGCAGTGAATACGTATTGGAACAGACATGATTTCCAGCTGCATGAAATCACTGTGTTCTGTTGGCCTTGTGCTCTTAACATAGCTCCGGTCTACTGTCACATTTGCTTATGTATATGTACACTTGTCCTCCTCCCTCTTTGTCAGGGTTTAGTACATCCCTTTTCTTAATGGCAAGCAATTTACTCAAGCCCAGTGGTGGCCCTCCAGCAGACTAAGCCAGTAAGATGGCTGCCATTTTGTCCTTAGTATAGTCTTACTGTCGTAAGAGAAATTTAATGGAAAGCACATGGACACACCTTAATCCATTGTTAGCAAGAAAAATACCTTAAGACACGGCTTTATGTGAAATAGTGAATAGTTATCCTATTCTGCTATTACAAATGTTTTTCACAAAACTTTTTTTACTATTGTTACTAACACTTGTCACTACATTAATGCAGTAAAATCTAAGATAAAACCTGAAAAAGGAGCTGCCTTTTTTAACCTGGTTAAACCTCTCTAAGCTGAAGACCAGCACAATTTTTGCACAGTTTGAGAGCTTCTGTTTAGATGTGTTACTTCATGGAGCCAGTGTTGAGTTGCTTTGTGGTCCCCATTCTTTCACACAGCTGAGGCTCATCAGGTGGACTCCGCTCATGATACCTTATCTCTCCACTTTACCCCTCCCACAAAAGAAGTTGAATACATAAGAGAAACAGAAATTTGTCCAGAGATGCCAGTAGATCAAATTAAATAGGAGAAACTACATACCTTGTGAGGTCATATTTACAGTAAAAAACATATTTATCAGCCTAAATATTATTTCTGTTATAAACAGATTCTCCACTATTGCCTAGTTTTCCTACAAGGGGTTTTTTTTTGGTTGGTTTGGACTGGTTTTTAAATACCGGGAAGTTTCTGGACACGCAAATCTGCCATGTCATTTCTTATGTGAGAGGTGTATTTCCTCATACCCTGAATATAACAGCACCATGTTGTGATTGACTTTTTACTGACATATAAAAATACTGCAGAGTAATACAGACAAAGGAAAAGGTCAGAGATGAGCCTCAATTCTGAAATGAAAATACTGGGGACATTGCTTGAAAATTTTCCCCTAAATGATACTCCATGATCCTTACTGATTTTAAGGCTGTAGTGTTGCTGGCTCAAGCTTATGATATATATATATATTTTTTAAGATTATTATAAAGTATAGAACTAGATATTTTTGCTAACTTAGTTATGC